>JALIZH010015516.1:0-61550 GCA_030522465.1 Rhipicephalus appendiculatus
TGTGAAGTAACGCACAGAACATGAATGCGGACGTAACCCTAAAGTGTGGGTGTATAATGTCTTGTGTTTCCTCCACTTTGACCTGCACTCAGTGCGATACTCCACGCCAGACTATCAAACCGAGTAATGCGCCTTTCCTTCGCCTGTTCTACCTCGGACTCAATTCGACTAATTAGCGTACACGCCGATTTGTCACAATCGTGTTTGAAACAGGACATCATTAACGTAGGTTGCTGGGCGAGTTGGTTCATAATATTCAGAAGAGGAAACCAGTGAAAGACACGAAGACAGTGAAGGAAAACAACCAGACAGTACAAGCCCCGGACTTCGAACTAAATGATTATTACAGAATTAAGCCCCCCATACACATTTTAACCAGCAGCGCATGCATAAATATAGGCTATCTGACCCGTTTCACAGTTGCACACTTAACACAAAGCCACGGTGAATGTCAAGGTGGTACAAACAGCACATTTCCATGAAACACCGAAATGACGACGCCACGTGGACCCGCTATGTATAGCACCGTGAATTCTTAATCTGTAAGGGAAACTGAGGGATCACTCACACATGATGACACTTTGCCCTGCCTTGTTTTCTTTTGAGGGCATCAAAAACTTCACGTTCAATCTTATTTTTTCCTTTGCCAATGACACTCACTGATGTGAAATCAGGGGCGCAGAGATAAGTTTCCACCAGTGCCCGTAGGGAGTAGATTGCAGTGTTCACGCAGCCTGTCATTGAATCATCGGCCCGTCTGACCGCTGTACACACGGTCCCATAACAAGCGAATTTCGAAACTTACGTGCCTCTGAGCCGCAAAGGCTGTGGCTGCGCCCCTGATTTCAAATCAGTGAGTGTCACTGGCAAAGGAAGAAATAAGAGTAAACGTGAAACTTGTGAAGCCTTTGAAACATATATATATATATATATATATATATATATATATATATATATATATATATATATATATATATATATATATATATATACGTAGATTATGAAGAGTCTGGCTTCGGTTGCCGTAGAACAAAATAGGAAATATATATATACGCTTCTAAAAAACTGTTTATTGGTGACGTTTCGATCGGAGACCGATCTGATCGGTCTCCGATCGAAACGTCACCAATAAACAGTTTTTTAGAAGCGTATATATATATATATATATATATATATAGGGCGCAAAGTGTCATGTGTGAGTGATCCCTCAGTTTTCCTCACAGATAAAGAATTTGCGGTTCTAGATAACGGTGCACGTGGCGTTGATATCGTGGTGTTTCGTGCAAATAGGCTGTTTGTGCCACCTTGACACGTTTCTTGGCTTTGTACTGTGAATTGTGCAACGTGACAAAGCTCTGATAGCCTATTTACGCATGTGCTGCTGGTTCCTGTGTGTGGGGTTTCTTTAATAAACATTTAGTTGTAGGTCCAACACTTGCCCTGGTTGGTTCATACGCTGTCTCCGTGTTTTTCGTTGGTTTCTTCTTAAGCAGATCGCTAAAGATAATCACAATCATCGTCATGCGGGCGTAACAACCCCCCCTCCCATCCTTCCTCTTCTCCCGATATTTTCCCATCATGCACATGCACGAAAGGTCTTCATCAACGCGTGACGTGAACGAAAGATGTGTTGCACCTTTCGCCCACGAGACCGATCAACCTCCTTTCAGCATGTTGTACAGGATATTAAGGAAGATCATTTGAATTTCGAATAAGATAAGCGCCACACTTCACTTTAATGTACCTAGAGAAGAAGCTGCATTTAGGATAGTGTTTTACCATAGATCACCTGCATACGATTAATCGAATAATTGAGAAAACTGCCGATTAAAAAAAAATCTATATGACATACATAGGCATTCGACTCGGTAGAGATATATCAGCGGTTCTAGAGGCGTTCCTTCGACACGGAGTACTGTTATGATCGGACTTTATGGCTTGGAGCCACTTGGACGATCGGAATTATTTCACCAGTCTGCCCTGCTTTATTCCCGGGTCAGCGTTCCCCGAAGAGCACCTGTAGCGGCGACAACACGGCAATCATGCTCTGAACCCTTCAGGGCCGTCGGCGCACCTCGTCAAACCCCTTTGGACTCACCCAACCGACTTTGACGGTTCTATGACCTAGGAGGGGCTGTTTGCAGGCGAGGCTGCTTGCTTTGTTCATCGTGCTACGAGACGCACCGAACAATCAGCCGAGAACTTGGGAGATACGTTTCCCACACTCCGAAGTGCCTTCGTGGCCCGCCTGGGAGGCACCTGCGTCGCAGCCGCTGTCGAGGAGCCATCGCTGCACCTGACTACACGGCTGGTTTACAGGAATGTGCGTCACCTCGGCCAGGTCATTGTGCAGTGCAGTGCGAGGCCGTATTGTGTTCTGTGCACTCATCTCCCGCGCCGCCGGGCGAACTGGGCGTGCCTCTTCCCTCTTTCCAGGGTTGGGCACGGCCGGACTACCTCCGCTCTCCCTTACGGCCTTCGCAATGCGCCGAGAGTGAAAGAACTTTTTCCTGACGAGTTGCTCAATGGCTCTCCGCATGAGGGCGCCACCACCTCACCGTATCCGCGGGCGCGTGGAGGCTGTACAGGCGCTCCCGCTGCGTTCTGCTGCCATCATTTTTCGAGTATCTCCTGCTCCGATTGGTGACATTCTTGCGTGCGCAACGTCCATACTTGTGAGCTGTTGCCCACGATTTAAGTGTCGACTAGACGACTAAGAAAGATCCATTTTTCTGAGTTTTGACCTGTTGTCCTATTCTCAAAAACATACGCAGCCAGTTGCTGGAACGTGAGCTTTCAAACAACACAGGCATCATTACTGAAAAGTTTGTCCAGAAGCTTTATGAATTCAAAATGGATAAAACCGTGACGTTGGCGAGAAACTACTAGGAAGCATGTTTACCCGTCGAACTTAGAAAATATGAACGCCCCCTCCCCTCCGCTCTCGCTGTTCAGGGAACCTGAACAACGAGAGGGGCGAGTAAATAGGTGAAACGTACCAGTAAAATTTGTTGCTGGGCTAGTTGGTGCATAGTTAAAATATAAGACGGTGGCGCAAAAATGGGACAAGGACGAAACAGGAAGAAGAGACGTATACAAGCGCTTGTATACGTCTCTTCTTCCTGTTTCTTCCTTGTCCCATTTTTGCGCCACCGTCTTATATTTTAACAAAACGTACCAGCCCTTGCTGTTCACCACAAAAACAGTGGAGACGACAAGATTTCTCTTAGGGAAGGGAATTAATGTTTTGACGCGGAACTTTAACAGTGACCCAGTTGAAGCACGCTTCGGACGGCTTATTTCCAAGTGGGGGGGATAACGTAGGTTTGATGGAAGGGTTGTTACAGTTGCCCTTCATGACATTGTCAAAGGCAAGGCCGGCCTTCTAAAACAGATGCATGTGACAGAAACTCAAGTTGAAGAGCTTGCTACAGCTGTACCTCAGGACGTAACACAGCTGGATGACCTGAAAGGACATTTTTGGGGGGAGTCCAGCGCCCCCCTCATCTACATACCTTGGTCTGATGTATGTTGGGAAATACATTGTAAAACTGAATAGTGAGCTTGGCTGTAATGTGTGAGCGACGATGGTGACCGCGATTAACGAAGGGGCCCGCTTTTGTCCACTTCTGTTCACATTTGTTCTCTTTTTTGCAATTTTATTGCACAAAAACAACAAAAGTGGAGTCCACTACCATGTCCTTGTTATTTTGAAAATGACCTTCCACAAACGAAAATTCACAAAGTGCTGCA
Organism: Rhipicephalus appendiculatus; assembly: GCA_030522465.1. Lineage (NCBI taxonomy): Eukaryota > Metazoa > Arthropoda > Arachnida > Ixodida > Ixodidae > Rhipicephalus > Rhipicephalus appendiculatus. The sequence continues at coordinate 3,754 of JALIZH010015516.1, forward strand.
AGTTCTCGTTACGCGTTCAGTAGTCGCCCATGTTTAGCTTCCCAGAATATGTCGGCAATAGTCACAGAAGCCGCACAGCTGGTGTCATTGTTGACAAGTTTCTCAGAGTACTTCTAGTAAACCACAACAAGATTGTAACGGAAAGAAGTAATAAGCCAGTCGCTTACGTGCATAAGTAATCTAGAAAGTATTTTAGTCTTGAATATGCATGACGTGAATGTTGTCGGCACCAAAATGTACAAGAACACTCTGTATCGATCAAGAAATATAGTTTGTACCGGTAAAAGTTTATTTTTTTTTTTTGTAGAATCGCAGCATCCGCACCTCTCATAACCTCAGCTGCGTTTGCTGAGGTAATCATTTACCCTAACCTAAGAAACGGCAGGTGTTCAATAATTGTGAGTGTTGGCGCAACCTTCCTTTTTAATTTTTCCAGCGTCGTCTGCTACTGATGGTTTCAGGCAGAGGCCGAAAGCCGTAACATACATATCATATCAGCCTATGATGTTGACTACTGGCATCGAAAATAGAGATTAAACTTAAAAATTCCAGATAATATGCGTCCGATAGCCAGTCTTACGCACATATTCCTCGTATGCGGCCCGCCGGAGCGCGTCTGTGAAGGCGCTTTGCGAAGGCGGACGGTGAGCTAGCAGCGCCACCACAGAGCTGCGGCGGCAGGCGGCAGCGCCCGTCATTGCAAAGGCCGTAAGGAGGAGCGGAGGAGGGAGTCTAGTCCGGCCGTGGGTTGGGAAGGAGGCGGTGTTTGACCTTCCCATTTTTGAGGCGGAGATCAAGACGACATCTTGATTGGACTATCCTGGACTTTATTGCTTTCCCGTGCAGGGAATCTTGGGAAGGCTAAGGCCTTAAAACGCGAGCGCCGAGACGCTCCAGAGATCTTCCAGCATCATGTAAAATCACGCTACCATGTAAATACTGTAAATAAACGTTCCTGATATCAGCTCCGGCTACTCTGCTCGACTTCTCCTTGAGACATGGCTGGTTCCGGTCCTATGGGCAGACCCCCGACCACATCAGTGCACGTGTGTGTCAGTGGCGGAGACAGAAATTTTTTCGGGGGGGGGGGGGGGGGGGGTTAACCATACTTCATGTATGTTCGTGCGTGCGTTTGTATGTGTACGTGCATATATACGCAAGCAAAATTGAAAAATTTCGGGGGGGTTTGAACCCCCCCCCCCCCCCCCTTGGCTACACCACTGGTGTGCGTACACAGCTACTCTGCTTCTCTAAAAAAAGTAGGAAAATCCCTCCTAACACTCTGGCAAAAGTAAAAGTACTTTTCAGAAAACCCCCTTTTCTTTTCCTCTTAGGACCCTTTCTATAAAGAAGTTGCGCCGAAGACATGTGATTCACGGCCTTCGCGATTAGCTCTGTTTACGCAGATGCCGAAAAAAAAAGTGAAAGAAGGGGGAGAGAAACGCTACTCGTTAATTCAGCAGGAGAGGAAAACATTTTTAAAATCACGCTGTTGGTTGGAGTCACGGTGTCAGAGAAATCACCGTGGATAGGGCTCTTGTTGACGGCGCCCATTGTTCAGGCTAAAATGCACCACACTATCGGCAAAGCAAATGACACTGCTGGAACTTTAGGTGCGGGTAGAGTGCCTCGATTTCCTCCTCGGGCGAGGAGGACATCAAGGCACTCTAGGTGCGGGCGTAGAACGGACGTCACTGCCTCGATTGGCAGTCATTTTTGGGGGGGGTCACGCATATTTACAACATCATGTGCAGGGACTGGATTAGGTGGCACCTGGGGAGACTTGCCAGGTGCCTTTACAACAAGTTAAAAAAGAAACATGGTATGTCAGGTGCCCGTGAAAGTGAGGACAGTAGGCGAGTGGAAGCTGCCACGTTTTCAGCGATGTCAGGCTGTTACGATTTTGTGCAAGCATTGAAAACCAGAAATCAAGGAGCATTTGCAGTACTCGCCAAGTCAATATATTCACCGAATGAATCACAAACGTCATGTATCGCATGCCGTTTCCTTGTGGTAGAGTGCATAGGACAGACGGGGCGCTGAAAGAACATGAAACGTCCGCCGCATCAGGGGGAGGAGACATGCCTGCTCATTGCAGTGTGACTGGTCATCCGTTTTTAATTAAATAATTATATTAATTAATTACATTTTAATTTATGACATATCATTTAATGATATATTTTAATTATTTCAATAATTATCATTATTTTAATTATATAATTAACGATACCCAGCCACGAAATACGAGGGAACTGATTGAAGCATATCAAGCGAAAAAAAAAAACATGGTCATGATTGTGTACCTTCCATATCGTTATCACGAAAAGAGGTTTAACCTACTTTAGAGAAATGTAATTAAGGTATACCGGCTCTTGCCTGTTTAGTGTGAACAAGTAACCCGTATGGGTTCCGAAACGTCTCTGTGTTTTTCACCTTGACTTGGTCAGTGCAACATCCTCATCATGATACCTGACCAGACGAACTTTCGTCGAACTCTTGACTACATAGTCGCAGCTTGTGTGTTCGTGAAATTTTCTCGTGTTGCGTACGCATCCTTCAAGGCTGGGTTCGTCGTTCTTTCGAACTATGTGCCAACAGCTTACCGCCATGAATCTTGTAAAACACATACAACCACGGTACAAAAAAAAAAAAAGAAGCTGTGCTGCACATTTATGGAACAAATAAACACACATTCAACATTGCCACGTGCCGCGGTGGCACGGTCTCTGATGCTGACCCGATAGACGCGTGTTCGATCCCGGCCGCGGTGCTCGCATTTTGACGGACGCTAAATGATGTCTGCACGTCAAAGAGCCGTGCACGCAACTTCCGGAGTAGTCCACTGCGGCGTGTTTCATGTTCATATAGTGGTCACGGTACGTGAAACCTCAGAAATGATTAATACACTGTACATGACTTGAGATAAGTGCCCTCTCACCCATTCTTTTTTTTATTTTCTATGTGCACGCCGAAAAACAAAATATTTAAGAAACGTTTGCCAGTTCTCTGACTTCTAGTACATATATATGCTGTTCTCTCAGCCCTTAGTGTTAAAAGCCCTGAATTTCAGCTAATTAAACAAAGAAGATGCAGTAAAATAGCTTTTTGAAACTTGTAGTTTCGGTTTCCACGCCGCCGCCGCCGCCGCCGCCGCCGACGAAAAATGGCCGTGCGCCGCCGCCGATGATATACCCGGCGTGCGCCGACGACGCCGCCGCCGCCGACTCGGATCGACCCCCCACGCCGCCGCCGGTCGAAACCGCCACGGCGCACACCTCTAGGTATATCCCGAGGTGGGCGTGGCCCGCCATTTTCTCCGCACCGCGGCGCGCTTAATTGGACCGGAAGAGGAAGACTACGATGCCGCTGCCGTGTCGACCACTAAAGCTCGTCTTCAAATGTGGTGGAGGGCAACGGTGAACTAAGGTCAGACCAGTCAGTTGCGCCTCTTCTAGAGTGCAGACACCAGTGGTTAGCGTGTGCTCCGACATCCGTCCGAATTGTTTTTTTTCTTTTTTTTTACACGGCTAGGCCTGGGGCCACCCGCTTCAAACGGAACAGCCACCTATCATCATCATCATCAAAAGCTGCCGCGCTGTTGGCGCAGCTTGCATGTGACGAGGAAAAAAATGGTTTCGCGCGTTTATTAACCTCGCGCTGATTTGGAAATGACTGGTCCAAGGTGTACGAGAGGCCAAGTCAATGCCGGGGCCTATCGTGGGGCCTATCGATTCTCAAATGGGCTTTTTTTTTTTTTTTTTTTTTTTTTTTTTTTTTTTTTTTTTTTTTTTGCTGTAGATTTGCGCCGCCTTTATTAGAGCACTTAGAAAAGAAAAGCGATGCCTCTGCAAGAGATCCGCATGTGCTAGAAACATACTATACTTCGAAATTTACGGGCTGTATAGTATGGGGGGTGCTAGCGAAGGAGAAGAAAAAAAAACGCTGATGAGGCTGGGCGTGATGACGCCCGGGGCTCGCGCTCGCCCTGCCGCAAAAGACCGATCAGTCGTTGCCGGGCCTTCGTAAATTAAACGCGTTTTTCTTGTCGCCTACGTGTTCTCTGAGGGCTTCGGCCGACCACTGGCCCCGAGCCCACAATAGATATGTTGATAATGTTGTAAGCTAGATTTAAGGCCTGCGACGGAAGCAGTCCGTTTGGAAGCAGTATCGCACAATGCAGGTATCGGTGCTTGCTTCCTTTGTGCATTTTTTCGTTCGGTGTAACAACATATAGCGAAATGAAAACACACGTACAACAGCACTCAAATTTTCCATTAGGAACACTTTGTTTATATTTCCTTTATTAACAACTTGCAGGCACTTATACGGAATGCTTTACAGGCATTGTATAACAGGTGACTGCCGTCACAGCAGCGTAAAGAAGTAAAAAAGTGACATCGGCATAAAGGAAGCATTATCCGCACAGAGTGAAGTTGCAGATTGTGGCCTTCATGCAGTCAATATACATCGTCAAACTGAAGCGAAAACTAAGATCATGAAAAAATCACGCACGCAAAGCTGCTGGTAAACACTGCGCAACGATCACTGCACTGCAATGCATGCGAGGAAATTAAATAAAACAAAAAATGCAAAGACGTAAAGAAAGCATTATTCGCATAAGACAGCTCAGTGCTGCATGAATACAATACCATATAAGTACAAATAAAATGTAAACTAAAAATAGGAACTATGCACAGAACGAAGCACAACGAATCTACGCAGTAAATACTGCACGAAGATTACGGCACCACAAAGAAAAAAAAAAAAAACACGCGCACGCTGTAATCCCGCGCGCTCTGCTTTCTGCCGCGGTCTCCGCTGCCGCCGGATGGATGGATGGATGCTATGAGCGTCCCCTTTATAACGGGGCGGTGACATGTCTGCCACCAGGCTCGAAAAAAAAAAACTTTCTTTTTATGTTGGCCTAATGCCTTATCTACATTGATTAAATCTATGTTATTACAGCAAAGAAATATCTAAGTTCACGGTCCATCTCTCTGCTTCTTAAGGCAGAATGACCTTATTTTTCCCCATTCTTCATTTTTGTCCTTTATCTCTACTTTTCTGCCACCAATACTCTAACCGTCTCTTACTTATTTCTATCGCGGACGTGTTCAGCTTTCCATTGATATCCCCAAAACCCAAGGCTTCATGTAGACTCGTGCCCACACGTATATCTGGGTGGATATCGACACATTTAATCAGTACATGTTCCATCGTTTCCTTAGTTCCCCCCACAGCATGTACATTGTTCTTCTTCGTTACAGAATCTCGCTTTATAGCTACGCGTTCTAAGGCAACCCGACCTTGCTTCAAACAGTAAAGCGCTTCCCCTTGAATTATCATAAAACCTCTCCCTCCTTATTTCGTTTTTTCCCTTTCGGTAGTCACTGAGAGCCGGCTTCTTTTCCATCGCTGTCATCCAATAAGTCCTCTCCACCTCTCTGACTTTTCGCTTAATGCTCCTTGTTGCCATGTCGCCCACACTGCTAGCCGTATATTTACTGGTGAGCCTCCTAGTTCTTTTTCTCCACTGCGTGTCGACGCTTTTTCTATACAAATACCTGAAAACCTGCCCTGCCCATCTACTCTCCTTCATTTTCCTCAGCCTCTCTTCAAATCTAATTTTGCTCTGAGCTTCCCTCACTTCAAAGCCTGTCCATCCCATATCACCCTTTACAGCCTCATTTGTCGTCTTCCCGTGAGCGCCCAACGCGAGGCGTCCCACAGTCCTTTGATTTACATCCATTCCTGATTGCACCTCTGACTTCATGCACACCACTGAGTTCCCAAATGTAAGCCCCGGAATCCATCACACCCTTCCATAGCCCTCGAAGCACCTCGTACCTATTGTATCCCCATAACGCTCTGTGCTTCATGATTGCAGCATTCCTCTTTCCCTTTGTTACCGATGCTTTCTCTTGTACCTCCATATATCTATCCCCCCTCATTTATCCACACTCCGAGGTACTTGTACTCGCTTACCCTCGGTATTTCTTGGCCCTGTATTAAGACCGCATGGTCTTCGTGATCATTGAATACCATCAGTCCACATTTTGTTGCACTAAAACCTAGTCCTAGAGCCTCGCCTTCCCTTCCGCATATATCTGCCAGCCGCTGTATATCATCTTGACTGTCCGCAAATAAGACAATATCGTCAGCGTAAAATAGACCTGGAAGCTTCTGCTCAACCATCGCGCCGGCCTGTTTGTGTGACAAATTAAATCCAATGTTGCTACCTTCTAGCGCTTTTTCCATCCTCACCATGTACAGCATGAATAACAGCGGGGACAAAGGACATCCCTGTCTCAGCCCCTTGCTAATGTCTACGCTGTCCTTGCTGCTTATTCCTTCCCATTCTACACAAACTGTATTTTCTCGGTATATTTCCCTCAAAAGCTGTATACAGTCGTCACCTATGCCCACTTCCTTCAATATATCCCACAAAATTTCCTGATTAACGTTGTCATATGCCCCGGTGATGTCTAGATAAGCTACGTATAAGGGCCTGTTTTCTATTTTTGATATTTCTATACACTGTGTAAGAACAAACAGGTTATCGTCTAACCGCCTGTCGATTCGGAATCCATTCTGAAGTTCTCCCAAAATATCATTTTGCTCTACCCATGTTTCTATTTTTAATTTTACTGCCTGCATCGCCAACCGGTATAGTACCGATGTAATGGTTAGCGGTCTGTACGAGCGAATGTTATCCTTTTCTCCCCTGCCTTTATAGATTAAGTTCATTCTACTTTTTCGCCAACTGTCTGGTATTTCCCTCTCCTGTAAGCACTTTTCTACGGCTTTCAGCAGTGCTTCTTTAGTGCTATGTCCTAGTTCGTTAATGAGGCTGACGGGAACCCCATCTAAGCCCGGAGTAGTGCGCTTAGGAATTTTTCCTTCGGCCTTCTTCCAATTGAAATTCTCAAGTGCTACATCTTCCTCGGTTGTGCTCTTCTGCATACTTTTACTTACCGGGGGAATCCCCTGGGCGACCTTTTTAAACGAATCGGCTGTTACCTTTCGGATGTAACCTAGCGCTTCATACCCTTCCAATTGATTTCCTCCTTCATCTACCATATGTTGTTGCATTGTGACAGACTTCCTACCTAGCGCTTTTAGGTGGCTCCAAAATATCCTAGGCGCGGCCTTCTTTTTTTCGCGAATCTCTGTCATCCAGCGTTCACTTTCGCCTTTAATTTTTGCCTCGACTAATTTCTGCACAATGGATTTTTGCTCTAAATATATTTCCCATACTTGGTTGACTTCATCCTGTGGCCGCTTCTCCTTTTTTGCCTGTCTGTGCTGCCGTGACGCCTCACGTCGCTTCTCGATCGCATCCCGGATTTCTTTGTTCCACCAACTTTTTGGCTTTCTCTTTCCTTTCCAAGGAATAGTTTTCTTCTCTTTTTCTATTTCTTTCGTGATTACATGTAGCAGCTCACTATACTTCCAGTCTTTGCCTGGTAGTTTGTCTACTTCTTCCTCGACTTTTGCGGCTATGTTTGTTATTTGTTTCTCATTTAAATACGAGCTGCCAATGCTTGATTCTAGGTTCTTATTTTCAGTTTTATATCCCATTTGTAATGTTATGCGTTTATGATCACTACCCAAGCTGTTAATGCCTTCCTCGTCTATTCTCATCTCTCTAAGTTTGTCATAGATTCCTTCTGTCATGAGACAATAATCAATGCTTGATTGCCTGTTTCCGACTTCCCACGTGATCTGTCCCTCACACTTAGGCCCCGCGTTAACTATTTCAAGGCTATGTTGCTCGCAGAGATCTAGCAATAACTTGCCATTGGAGTCTGAATATCGGTCAAGGTCATGTATGTGAGCATTCATGTCCCCTAGAAGGATTATTTCGGCATCACGACCAAATTCTTTAATATCGGTGCTTATGCAATTCACTATCTCCAGATTCTTTTCTCTGCAGTTATTCCCCGTCCACAAGTAAGCTACACCTAGCCACGTTTTCTTTCCACCTACTGTGCCCGAAACCCACAGGTGCTCTGAACACGTTTGCTTCACTCTGTCCCATTTTGCTCTGCTATGAATTAGCATTCCAACACCCCCCACCTCTCCTTTCTGATATGATCCTGTTGCGTCCTTCCCAAATATAATTGTCAATATGTGGTGGCTCTTCCAAGTCTCTAAGGTGTGTTTCTGTAACCGCATAAACACCTATCTGTTCCTTGTTTAACTGTCCCTCAATCTCTAACCATTTTGCCTTTTTTCTGCCACCCTGCATGTTAATGTAACCAATTGCGACACGCGCCTTCTCCCTTCTTTTACCTTTTCTCTGGTTTTTCGCTATACTACCTGTCACAGAGTCCCCCCTGGTTGTTGTCCTCATTACACGCTACCCTGGACACCGAAGGGCCCGCGTGCCCCCCCCAAAAAAGCTACTGCGCGTCCTGCAAGTCGCCAACCCACCTCATGACCAAGCCTCCTATTGAAGTGTATTCCGTCTCTTCGAAAACCACCCCACCTGTGCACCTCTCTGTTTATTTCCACTACCTCGATGCCCTTCTCTCGACTCATCTGCCATATCTCTTTGTTTGCGTCGACAACCGCTCTTTGCAGGTTGCCGTCACGCACCGGTACCTCCGGTATTGTGCATACCACTATCTGCACCTGAGGGGAAATGGCGCGCATGTCATCGACCCCTTTCGCCAATGTGGTCGCTAGTTCGGCTGATTCTTCATTCAAGACGTCGTTTAGACCTCCCGCAATTATCACGAGGTTACGCCCATTAGCTTTAGTTGCGAGTTCTGCGCTAGCTTGTCTCATCACTGATCCCAGCCTACGTCCCGGGAACGTCCCTATTAAAACTCGTTTGTCGCCTCTCACCCTTTCCTTGACTGCTTCTGCGCATCTAGCTAAATTCGAGTCCCCGGCCATTATCACGTGCTCCGACTTTTCTGCTGGGCTGTCCCGCACCTGGCCACTGCCTCGGTCACCAGCTCGCGTAACCGCCGCTGTTTTTCTCCCTCCCATCCCCAAAACTACCTCGCGGAAACTGGGTCCTGTGACCCCTGCACCTGTCTTCCCCAAACCTGTTTCCCCCCTTCGCGTCTCCCACTATGGGGGGTTGATGCCCCCCCCTGTTCCCGCCTTCGCTTGCTTCCTTGTCCACCATGACTGCCTTCGCTAACCCTTCCTCAGCTGACTTAAGCCTTTCTCCCATAGCCATCGTTTTTTCTCGCTCTGTCGCCAACGCATTCTCCAGCTCGGCGATTCTTACCATCAGCTTATTCTGGGCAGCCATCATTATTTCCATTAAAGGAATCCCAAGTGAGTGCGCCCTCTCGCGGTAGCCGGGCGCGCGACGAGATGTACGTTTTTTTGCTGGGGAGCGCTGGAGCGCGGCGATTGGGACGGCCGGAGAGAAACCCGCCGTGCGCCCGCCATCTCGGAGGCCATGAACCACGAGACGTAGTTTGCGATGACGCCACCAGAGGAAGTGAGCGCTCTTCGCGCGAAATTTAAATATGCAGGACGAAACCTACCTGCGTTAGACGAATTAGGTTAAACTAAAATAATACGCACAAACTAAACAACACTACCTATTAGAGCGTATTATTGGAATTATTAAGCAGCTTGTGCGTCGTCTGAGCTTGTTACGCTTCCAATCGCAGACAGATTTTACGTCTCCGGGAAGGGGGGGGGGGGACAGTTCCCCCCCCCCCCAGTCGGGGGGGGGGGAGGCGCAAAGTCGGTCCCGTACGTACATTTACTTAATAGGGAGGGCGGGCGCTGCGATGGACCTCGCGTGTGCTTATTACACGAAGAGCACTCGGTGGTACTCCAGCTGGAACACGTCCACCCGCCATTATTTCAAGAAAATGGAGAGCGAATATGTTGGCAGTGGTCCCGTTGTACCGGTGTCTTTCGTCTCGTCTTTCGTGTTGGTTAACTTCGCAAGTATCCACTTTCGCAAGTGGGGGGCAAACCTCTGGCTGCTTAAAGGGGTGGTGCCACCAAATTTGTGGCTAGCGCGTTCTTCGCTGCAAGCGTTTCTTATAGCTCTAGGAAGCATGATACACGCACCAAGATTCATGTATTCTCGCTAAATAACTTAATATCGCCTTATTTATGTGGACAACTGTCGGTTTCGGTTCCTGGGCACAGAGTTGGGTGGTGAAGTAGCAATGTAGTAGGTTTGGTCACGTGACCACACAAGGCTGTGACGCACGTCATGCTGAGTATCATCTGCTCTCGCACACACGTGCCACAGAAGCACCAGCAAAACAAACGCGCCGACAGGTGCGATGGGTAGGAACCGATGCTTTGCGCGGTACGTACTACGTTGCGGAGGTCCGGAGGTCACTCACGTCACTACAGATCTGGTGTGACATCACTGCAACTTTCGTTGACCTTCCTATGAGCTACGTCAGTTTTGATGCGCTAACGATGGGTCTCGATCGGGAGAATGAGCATTTAGGTGCACTTTGGAAGTGAATTAAAATATATTCTAAACGTTTGCAGTGTCCGACCCTCCATGTGGAGTGTCCTTGCATACAGAGGAAACCCACAACAGGCTTGTCATAGCCTCGAAATTTGATGGCACCGCCCCTTTAAGGTACCACTTTCAAAAAATTGGGGGGAATCGCCCATGGTCGTCGGCAGGATATTCTCTTGGGGGGTGCAAACCAGTGTTGCATCGCGGCTGGAGGAGGGAGAGAGCACTGGTCTAGCTTGGGTGAGGGCACGCTAGACCAGTGCTCTCCCCCTCCTGTCCCTAGTGCGTACTTCAATCACAATAGTGCGTACTATATTGCCACGCGCTATTCTTCTTTTCACTTTTGTTGTACTCGGTTTTCGCCCACAGAGACCTTCAGCAAAGCTCAGCTCAAACCGTGCCTTATTGTTCTAGAACCTTCGCGATTATTGTAGATCGTTTTGTTAAGATTGCACGCAAGACACGACCACTCGAGATTATTCCAGAGCTTGCGCGATGACCTGTGATAAGGCTAGAATGTTCGACGCGTGATGCATAAAAGCCGGCGCGCTCCAACGATGTTCAGTTTGATCGACGGCCGACGCTCCGTTCGCCGCTATCAGGGCCAGTGTCTATTGCTGTAATCTGACTTTCAGTTTACCGGCCACAAGTTCGGCCTAATAAACAGTTTCATCTTGAACATACCGACTGCTGCTTGGGTCAACGTCACGACCACGTGACATCTGGTGGAGGTGCTTCACGGCCCATGTACCGAACGCCCCCCCTCAAGCCGTGAACCCAGCCCACGTCGAGAAGAAGACACCGACACCATCAGCGACAGTCGAGCCAGCCGCAGGCTGAAAGGACTCCCCCCGCAGCACGGACTCCTACCGGACAAGTCAAAAGCCACGGTGACGAAGACGACAGGCACAATGACAGCCGCTGTGTCACCAGCAACGATCGTGATCCAGCCACCGAGAGAGCCACCGACTTTCCATGGATCGCCAAGTGAAGACCCTGAGACCTGGCTAGAGACGTACGAACGCGTCGCGACTATGAACAACTGGGACTCGGACGAAAAACTGCGACGCGCCTACTTCTACCTCGAAGACGCCGCGAGGACGTGGTTCGAGAACCGGGAGTCCACGCTTCGAACATGGGACCTGTTTCGCGGCGCTTTCTTGGAGACGTTCGCGAGCGTCGTCCGAAAGGAAAGGGCCGCCGCCTTACTGGACACACGAGTGCAGCTCCCGAATGAGAGCGTCATAATCTTTACGGAGGAGATGACGCGGCTTTTCCGGCACGCCGACGCTGACATGCCCGAGGAAAAAAGGTTCGGTTCCTCATGAGAGGAGTAAAGGAAGAACTTTTCGCCGGACTTGTGCGCAACCCCCCGAAGACGGTCTCGGAATTCGTTTCGGAGGCCACAACAATTGAGAAAGCGCTAGAACTCCGCAACAGGCAATACAACCGCCGCCTGCCTACGTCGAGCTACGCGGATGTTCAAGCGCTGCAAGCCGACGACCTACGCGAAACGATCCGAGTGATCGTTCGAGAGGAACTGCGCAAGCTCTTACCGTCGCCCCAGCCTCAAGTGGACTCGATCGCTGAAATTGTTCGTGACGAAGTCCAGCAAGCGTTGGGAATTCCCGAACAAACACAGCCCCAGCCGCAGGCCTTGAGTTACGCTGCTGCAGCCCGACGCTACGCACCCTCTCAACGCCCCCGTCAGGACGCCGCACAGCAGCACTACCGTCGCCAGACGCCGCCGCCACCAACATCGCCGCCATCTCGCCCGCCTGCCGGCCAGCGGTACACGCCGAGGAAGACCGACATCTGGCGAGCCCCCCGACCACCGTCCACTCTGCTACCATTGCGGAGAAGCCGGTCACACGTACCGCCGATGCCAGTACCGACAGATGGGGCTACGGGGATTCGCCGTCAACGCGCCGCGTCCGCAGCCAGGCGAACGTCCTCGCGACATCGACGACTACCTCGCTGGAACACAGTGGCAAGAACGACGACCTTCCCGCTCGCCGTCGCCCGGCCGCTACATGTCACCTCACCGCCGGCAGTACAATGGCCCAAACCGGGGCCGGTCGCCTAGCCCGTATCCGGGAAACTGAAGGCAGCAACCGATGGAGGTGCGGTTGCTGTACGACGAAATGCCGAAGATCCTCCGCGGCCGCCGACGACGACAACGCGAGGAAACCAGGAGAATACGACGCGAAGCAGACGAAGCCCTGCCGACGAAACGTCGCGGACCGACGAAGACGTGTCGACACAACAAGGAAGCAGCGCAACAAATCGACGTAGCCGTGATCCGACGCCGCGACCCAACCGCAACGGACGACGACGAACCAGCGACCTCGACGTAATATTCGACGGCCACAACGTCACCGCTCTCGTCGACACTGGAGCCGACTATTCCGTCGTCAGTGGGTCTTTCGCGACGAAGTTGAAGAAAGTAAAGACTGCTTGGCAAGGCCCTGAAATCCGTACCGCTGGGGGGTCATCTAATAACGCCAGCCGGTGTTTGCACAGCAAGAGTCACCATCAATAACCGGACCTATCCAGCCAGCTTTCTAATTCTACAGCACTGCTCCAGGGACGTAATACTTGGGATGGACTTCCTAAGTAAACACGGCGCCGTCATCGACCTAAGGTCTGAGTCGATAACACTAACCTCAGAAAAAGCGCTGCCTACCCAGACGACGCCAGGGAGCCATGCACTGAACGTGATAGAAGAGCACGTCACCGTTCCGCCTCTCTCCAGCGTCATCATTTCCGTCGGCACCGAAAACGCCGCAGACTTCGAAGGCGTCATCGAGGGTGATCAGCACCTGCTTGTAAACCGTCAGATTTGCGTCGCAAGAGGCATCGCCGAGTTGCGTGAAGGGAAAGCAACAGTGATGCTTACGAACTTCAGCAACGAATACAAGCACGTGAGCAAAGGCACGACGGTCGCCTACGTCGAAGACATTGTGGAAACCAGCGACGCCCTCGCCCTCGCCGAGTTTACCGAACATGCTCCGACGAACCAAGCTCATCAACTAACTTTCGACGTCAATCCGAGCCTTCCGACGCATAAACAAGAACAGCTCAAAACCCTGCTCCTGCAATACAAGGATTGCTTTTCGTCGTCGTCCAGAGTTCGACAGACACCAGTCGCACAACACCGCATCATAACAGAGGAAAGTTCCAGGCCACTACGTCAGAGCCCGTACAGTTTCAACGAGGGAACGCGAGGCAATAAAGAAACAAGTCGACGAAATGCTACGCGACGACATCATCCAGCCTTCAAAGAGTCCGTGGGCGTCACCCGTGGTGTTAGTGAAGAAAAAGGATGGAACCCTACGCTTCTGCGTTGATTATCGCCGCCTGAACAAAATAACGAAGAAGGACGTGTACCCTCTCCCACGGATAGACGACACCCTCGATCGGCTCCACAACGCGAGGTACTTTTCGTCGATGGACCTCAAGACCGGCTATTGGCAAATTGAAGTCGACGAGAGAGACCGAGAAAAGACCGCGTTTATAACACCAGACGGCCTCTTCGAGTTCAAGGTCATGCCCTTTGGTCTTTGCTCGGCGCCTGCGACTTTCCAACGGGTTATGGACACAGTACTGGCAGGATTGAAGTGGCAGACTTGCCTGGTGTACCTGGACGACGTCATTGTGTTTGCTTCAAACTTCGACGAACACCTCCGGCGACTTGACGCAGTACTTCAAGAGATCAAGACCTCCGGCCTCACCTTGAAGCCTGAAAAGTGCCACTTCGCATACGAGGAGCTCTTGTTCTTGGGTCACGTGATCAGCAAGTCCGGAGTACGCCCCGATCCTCAAAAGACAGCCGCCATCGCTACATTCCCGCCACCCGCCAACAAGAAGGCCGTCCGTCGATTTCTCGGCCTGTGCGCCTATTACAGGCGGTTCGTCAAAAATTTTGCCCGCATCGCCGAGCCACTCACTAACCTTACCAGAACCGACGTCGAGTTCAAGTGGTAAACACCGCAAGAGGAAGCATTTCAAGAACTAAAACGACGCCTGCAAATGCCTCCATTACTTGCGCATTTCGACGAACACGGCGAAACAGAAGTGCACACCGACGCAAGCAGCGTAGGACTCGGCGCCGTCCTTGTGCAGAAGACGGACGGACTGGAAAGGGTTATCAGTTATGCTAGCCGGTCGCTATCCAAGGCAGAGGCCAACTATTCAACAACAGAAAAAGAGTGCCTCGCCATCATCTGGGCTACGTCGAAGTTTCGCCCCTACCTCTACGGCAGGCCCTTCAAAGTGGTGAGCGACCACCACGCCTTGTGTTGGCTAGCTAACTTGAAAGACCCTTCAGGTCGTCTTGCAAGATGGAGTCTCAGACTTCAAGAATTCGACGTTACCGTCGTTTACAAGTCCGGACGAAAGCATTCTGACGCCGACTGCTTGTCTCGCGCCCCCGTCGACCCGCCGCCACAGGACGACCTTAATGATGACTGCTTCTTGGGAACCATAAGCACCGATGACTTCGCTCAACGACAACGAGCCGATCCGGAACTCAAGGGCCTTATAGAATACATCGAGGGCAAGGCCACCATGGCTCCAAAGGTATTCAGACGAGGACTGGAGTCGTTTTTCTTGCGCAACGGCATTCTCCTAAAGAAAAACTTCTCGCCACTTCGGGCCGACTTCCTCCTCGTAGTACCTTCAGCGTTACGTCCCGAAGTTCTGGACGCTCTGCATGACGACCCGACGGCTGGACATCTTGGATTTTCCCGTACGCTCGCGAGGATACAAGAAAAGTACTACTGGCCTCGCCTCACTGCTGACGTCACCCACTACGTGAAGACCTGCCGAGATTGTCAACGACGGAAGACACCACCCACTAGGCCAGCCGGACTTCTCCAACCCATCGAGCCACCTCGCCGACCGTTCCAGCAAATCGGCATGGACTTACTGGGGCCGTTCCCGACGTCGAATTCCGGAAACAAATGGATCGTCGTAGCAACGGACTACCTCACCCGCTACGCCGAGACAAGGGCACTGCCCAAGGGCAGTGCTGCCGAGGTAGCAAAGTTCTTCGTCGAGAACATCGTACTGCGTCATGGCGCCCCAGAGGTCCTCATTACCGACAGAGGTACGGTCTTTACAGCGGACCTAACGCAGGCGATCCTGAGGTACAGCCAAACAAGTCACCGCCGGACCACCGCCTACCACCCGCAGACCAATGGCCTCACCGAGCGTCTAAATAAGACCATCGCCGACATGCTGGCCATGTACGTCGACGTCGAACACAAGACGTGGGAACGCCATCCTTCCGTACGTGACCTTCGCGTACAACACGGCCGTACAAGAAACGACGCAGTTGACGCCATACAAGTTGGTCTACGGACGGAGCCCGGCAACGACGCTCGACGCCATGTTACCAAACGTGACCGACGAGGAAAACATCGACGTGACCACCTACCTACAGCGCGCCGAAGGAGCACGACAGCTCGCCCGCATACGGATCAAAAACCAGCAGAGGACTGACAGTCGCCGCTACAACCTTCGACGACGCCACACGGAATACCAACCCGGTGACCGTGTATGGGTGTGGACGCCAATACGCCGACGGGGACTCAGTGAGAAGCTTCTTCGGCGATACTTCGGGCCGTACAAGGTGCTTCGACGTCTCGGTGCTCTGGACTACGAGGTCGTCCCGGACGGCATCACGAACTCTCAACGGCGCCGTGCGCGACCTGAAGTCGTCCATGTCGTGCGCCTCAAGCCGTATTACGCGCGTTAGCAAACCTGAGGACTGCACTGATTGCTTAATTATTGTACGTTCTTTCTTTATTGTTGTGATTTATTGTTGCATGCATTTTCCCCCGTGTTCTGTTTTAAGCATCGGGACGATGCCTTTTCAGAGGGGGGGCATTGCCACGCGCTATTCTTCTTTTCACTTTTGTTGTACTCGGTTTTCGCCCACAGAGACCTTCAGCAAAGCTCAGCTCAAACCGCGCCTTATTGTTCTAGAACCTTCGCGATTATTGTAGATCGTTTTGTTAAGATTGCACGCAAGACACGACCACTCGAGATTATTCCAGAGCTTGCGCGATGACCTGTGATAAGGCTAGAATGTTCGACGCGTGATGCATAAAAGCCGGCGCGTTCCAACGATGTTCAGTTTGATCGACGGCCGACGCTCCGTTCGCCGCTATCAGGGCCAGTGTCTATTGCTGTAATCTGACCCCCGTATTCTTAAACAAGCCTCGACTCGAATTTCGTCCTTCACTTGACCGAGTTGAGCACAGCGCCGCTGCTCGAATCAAAATGACGCAGCGCTTCTCAAGAATCGCTGCAGATTATCGCTGGTATGCAGTGACTTTTCCTGCCTAGAGACGGCGCTCACATCGACTTTCTCAAGTCAAGGTGGAGCGTTGAGTGAAGGGACGTTCTAGAATACGGGGGTGACTTTCAGTTTACCGGCCACAAGTTCGGCCTAATAAACAGTTTCATCTTGAACATACCAACTGCTGCTTGGGTCAACGTCACGACCACGTGACAATATAATGGGTTTAAACCACGAGCGGGAAATGTTTTCGAACTTGCTATGCACCCATGACGTGGTCTTAAGTGTGTCTTTAATTGTAATGGGTGGCCGGCTTTGAACCACGATGTCGTTATGATATTCACATGTTCTGGCACCCGATGGCAATGTATGCTTGTTCAATGCAATATTACTTCGATATTACATGTTGTATTAAATTGTGACGCCTGTATCTGCAGAACGCGTGCGTTTGTAAAGCACGAGTTATTTGCATTTCCAAGCAGAGGAACTTATTTTCAATCTAATTCCAAGTAGAAGCGTGGCTGTGTGGTAGAACGCCTGCTTGCCACGCAGACGGCCTGGGTTCGATCTAGACCTGTGCGCCGGTACCAATATCGCCGGCGGCGGCGCGCCGGTGTTTCCACCTCCGGCTGCGGCGCGTCAACGGCGCGGGGTTCATCAGATCGGCGGCGGCGCGGCGCGGGGAGATGATGGGGTAGATTCAAGATTCAAAAGTTTGTGGGGTTGTTGGGATAGAAATTTCTCCCTTTAATTTTGGAAAGACAATCTGTTTCCACGAAAGCGCGAATCAGTGAATGCGATAGCAACATGTCTTAATGTTATAGCGAACTAAGGCTAGCAGCTAACTCTTTTATATGCGAAGCATCTTACGCTCGGGGCTATGTCCGTCCCTCCCTCCCACGTCCGGCGTCCGGCCACTTTCATGAAGTAGGGAAGCACCCACTATGCGAACCAGAACACTGCAGTACAACAAGGCCGTCAACCGCCACCACAGTCCCCAGAGTCATGGCCGAGAGCACAGAGGCTGCTTAGCAATGGCTAGGCAGGTGGTGTCTGTCGCCCAGATTGACTCTATTCCTTGATCTTGCTTGCATGTGTTTGGAGGAGGGGGGGGGGTGGCTTAGTGCATCCCTCTTTCCCGTGTCCCGCGTCCTACACCACAACGGCGCATGCGCGTCTCCTCCCCCTCGCTCTCCTCTCCTACGCTCACCCCCTTTCTCTCCTCTAGGAATACTCTACGGAGCGGCACCCGCGTCCCACAACCCCTCAGCGCATGCGTGTCCCCTCCGTCTCTCTCTCCTCTCCTACCAACACCACCTAGACTTTCAAGGCCGAAGTGCTCTCCGCTTTCCCGGCCACCCGCTTTTGGGGTTAAGCGCGGATGGATACAAATTGAGACACGTGCGCTAGTAGTCATTTAGAAACTGCCTGGATTTGTCTGAATAATGAAACACAAAAGCCCAAACAAAGCTGCATTAATCATACGAAAGTTATATTTCAGTGAAATATCAACTTCCAACGGGGAAATGGTTTAGTCAGAAGGGTTCTATTTTCATTGACGGAGGACAGATAGTGCGGTGGCACAGCGTGCACCTCAGTTTGCTTCTCGGTGTCACACGAGGTGCGTCGGTCCCCCTCAGTGCAATGTCCCGTTTTGGCGACGTCGTGAGTGCTGTATTGTGTGTGGTGCATTGACTTCATCATGCCGAACAAGTGTTGCGTCCCTCAGTGCCGTGGAAATTACGACTTGACATGTAAGGTGCACGTTTTTAGATTTCCGCAAGAGGACGAGCTGCGCAGAAAATGGCTGCGCGCTATTCCACGAGACAACTTCATTCCTTCGCAGTACTCCAGAGTGAGTCGTCCTGCAGAATTTTATTATATTTCACAGCGCGATTACACGTACGCAGTACTCCACTACAGCATAATCATGCTGCGCCAGCGCCAGGTGGTACCTGGCGCTGGCGGTCTGTTACCAGCCAGGTGGTCTGTTACCAGCGCCAGGTGGTAACAGACCTCACCATGGAGCTACTAAGCAACGACGAGTCGTCAGATTTCGATGCCTGCGACGACGGCACTTTTGTGAACTGGTGCTGAAGTACGTTATGGTGCAGCACTAACATTCTTCTGAAAAATTTTTGTTGTAGAATGAATGACAAGATTTTGGAAGCTCATTCTAAATCAGAGAAGAGAAAGCTCGAAACACTGAGTAAGAAGTAACTCTTGACGTGGCTTTCGTGTAAATAAAGTTCTTCAGAAAGCATGTCATCAGTCTCCTATTCTCATTTCTAAGACGCGCGCAATGTCACGTGACCTGTTATGAGATTTCCTCTCTTTTATTTATTAAATGCCCGCCCCTTACTTTCCTGACTGCTGGCAAGCGCAACTCGATATGAGAAATGTATGGAAAGTAAGAGTACTCGTTTTCGCCCCGACATTACGTATGAATAGAAGCAAGACAAACACAGCGCTGTGCTTGTCTAATGTGTGCCTTTTTTCGTCCTCATCGGTATTTGCGCTGTCCCCTCCACTGTGTTGTACCAAATAGCCCCAGCGAAAACTCCGCACAACAACCGGTCAGCTTTGTATTTTTGTTAGAGTCAAACATTGGTATAATCCGATGAAATGCTTTTTATTTCATTCGGTTTACCTTAGATGTTTTACGTGGAGATAATAATCTTCGAAGTGCGACGTGGTTCTTTTTTTATACATATATATCAATTTGTTGATATATCAATGAAGAAAACAATGCGAAGTTTCGTGGAGTCATATATCTATTTCTGCTTACTACGGAACAATAAATATAAGGCCGTAATAGCAAGCGCACTTTTTACTGCACGCAGAGCACAAATATGTTTAAATAAGTGAGGTTTTTTTTGACCAAGAACATTTTCACGCAGTTCGTTCACTGCTCGGTGGCGAGCAGGCGCCGCCGCCGCTTCGTGACGTCACAAAGGCAGCCTTCTGGCCTTAAAAGTCTAGGTGGTGTTGCTCCTACGCTCACCCCCTTTCTCTACTCTAAGACTCCTCTATTCTACGGAGCGGCGCCCGCGTCCCACATCCCCACAGCGCATGCGCGTCCTCTCCCCCTCTCTCCTCTCCTACGCTCACCCCCTTCCTCTCCTCTAGGAATCCTCTACTCTACGGAGCGGCGCCCGCGTCCCACACCCCCCACAGCGCATGCCCTCCCCCCTCTCTCTCCTCTCCTACGGTCCCCCCCCATCCAATCCTCTAGGAATCCTCTACGGAGTGGCGCACACGACAGGTGGTGCGACAGCTGCATACTCCGCTGGGGGGCGCCACGGTAGTTCCGCGGTATGAAAATGACGGAGCGCGCGCGCCTCATTCTCTCTCCCGTGCAGCGCCGCGATGAGCGCCTGGGCCGCTGCTGCGAAACGAGAGCGGCGACGTTTCTCCCGCTCAAGCTAACCATCTCCCCGCTGCTTCGAATCCACACATGGTTCCCTTTAGCGGGAGATGAGGAAGTTTTTTTCATCCGATATCACGAAACTTCCAGGTATATGAGAATATGGCCCCTCCCGGTAAAAAAGCGGTTTTCGTGCAGTTTGTCGCATCAGTCGTCACAGCATGAAGCGGTGAGATCATAGCGCGTAGAAGGGAATACGAGCCGTTTGCTGATGTCTGCCGAGAGAGCACCAGCGCTTGCGACTAGAGTTACTGTATATGCTACCTTACAGCATATACAGTAACTCTACTTGCGACTACGCATTGATAGTCAAAGTTCACAGTTGCGGCTCGAGCCACGCAGCCCCCCTACCCCGGCGTCGCTTCATACTTCTTTGTCCAGCAAAAGACTTTGAGGAGCAATCGACGGCAGACTTCGGAGTGAGATTCTAACCTGGGCATCGGCGGATGTAGATCGGGTCACATCTGGCTCCGCTAATCCGTCCTCAAGCGCCCGGATTTTCCGACCATCGGCAGGAAATCGCACAACCATCGCAACGGGCAAGTCACCACCTTTCATCTGGCACCAATATTTCCGAGCTGGACTCTTTTTTCAACCCGGAACGGACGTTTGAAAACCGTAAGCGGCGGTCATAGCGTTAAGCCTAAACGCGCCCCCCCGCGGCAGCGGCACGGTGGACGCGCCAGCCGCGTCGGTGCCCGACGCGCTCTGCGACGCGCCCCGCAACGCAGCCAACTGGGCAGGGGCCCGATTCGCGGGGACGACCGCCATCGATTCTGACCTACCAGACCAACTGGGCTGCATGGATGCTGACGACTCGGAGCCCGAGGACGGCGTCGGGACTAGCGATCACACCCCCGGTACGAGCGGGGTTGCCGAAGCGTCCACCAATGCACACCTGCGGCCGCCCGTACCGCACACTCCATGGTATCGGGTGGTCAACGCTCGCCGACGGAAGGTTGTCGCCGAGGAGGCCTCCGCGACGCCACCCGCCCCATTCCACCAACGCGAGCCCAGACACGGAACCGGCCGGCCTCGCCTGCCACGCCTTCCCGCAGAGGACCACAAAGTGGTCTTTCGTATAAGAGGAGGCATATCTCTACTACAAGAAGCGGTCTTACCCTTACGCGCTGCTATACAAACCGCACTCCGAGCCCCCCTTGCCCGTGGAGGCACGGATACGAGTACGCAAGGAGCAGAACATCGCCCTGATCAGCACCTCGGACCCAGACCTCGCCGAACAGCTGTGCCACGTGCAGACGCTCGAGCTCGGCAGCAGATCGTATGAAGTCTCCGCGTACGTGGCTTCCCCAGATAATTCCTGCAAGGGAGTAATCACAGGAGCCCTACCTATACCCACAGAGGATGCCCTCATGAACGACACCGTCACCTACCCGCCAGGTATCAACATTATCCAAGCCCGACCATTCGGAACGAATGGAGCATGCCTCTACACCTTCGAGGGCAGGCGTGTTCCCCGATACGTTTACTTTCAAGGCGTGGAATTTCGATGCAGACCTTTCCGACCAGTCACCCAAGTGTGCCACTGCTGCCTCAGAACTGGCCACCGACATGACATCTGCCCATATCCGCAGGAACGGCGGTGCGGAAATTGCGGCGTGCTTAACCCAGATGAACACCACGACGGTTGCGTTTCGCGCTGCCTAACCTGTGGATCCGACGAACATCCCACCATCGACCTCGGGTGCCCGGCTCGTCAGAGGAGGCCCGGGCCTCGCGCGTTGAGAGATGGCCGCCAACTCCCGCAAAAACCCAACACCCCTCCACTGAGGCAAAGTTATGAAGAATTGCCACCGAACAACCAACCACGCAGCAGTTCTCAGAATGCCCGCAGCCAAGGCCCTAAGAGGACTGCCCGATCGAAGCGCCCAAAAATACCCAACCATGGAAAGCAGACCTCACAACCTACTCAATCCCAAGCACCTCCGCCCATTCAGACACCTGCGCATCCATCCAGGAACCACCCGACACCTTCTTCGCAGTACGGCGCGAAAAGCACCGCTACGTGGCCAGCACTCCCGCAACGAGAACCCACCCATGCACCTGGCTTGGCGGCCAGAGCAGCGGCCCCGAGTGCATCTGGCTTGGCTACCGGAGGGCGCCTAGATCAAGTCCCACAGTCTCAGCTACAGCGACGGCAGGATACCCTGGCCGACTCTGGTAAGCCGCCCGTTGAGCAGGCCTCCCAAATGCCTTCCCAGTCAACAATTCTCCAGCCCTCGTTCAGCAGACATGTGCCCAATATTTCCAAACCCCAGAATTCACACAAGGCCTCACGCAAATAGTTCTAAAGTTCGTAAGTGATAGCCTCGAGGCTGTTAAAACACAACTGAGTGGGGAACAAGAACAGGCCCTCCAGAGGATGGAGACCACGTTTAGTCACCGCATGGAGAAAATTGAGGCTGCAATTAATCACCTGTACGATATGCATGCTCAATCATCACCAACCCGTAAGCATAAACAACGCAAATGCGCCGCCGCTTGCTCTCCTCAGCCCACGGAGCAGGCGAACAGCCCACAATCGGGTGTTTCGACTCCCACAGTGCCTCAACATGGCGAATTCTAACAATAGACAGAATGCCGGAAGAGCAGGTTTGCCTTCTCTATCTGGAAATCAAAATTCGTCTGATATCAACATATGGCAATGGAATTGTAGAAGCATCAAAAAGAAACACTCTCAATTGGCCGCCTACATTCAACACTCCACGGAACCACCGCATATCGTGGCTTTGCAGGAAACAGGGTCTGCGCCTTTCTCTCTGCAGGGATATCGCGTGGCATCCGTAACATCGCGCACCGCTATTCTTATTCATAAAACCCTTTCATTCATAGACCGGACCCCTACGGGAGGTTTTTCAGAGAAAGGAACCGAGTACACCGCTCTTGAGGTAATCCCATCGAATTACACATCGGGAAAAGGACTCTTGGTAATCAACATATACAGCGCCCCTAAAGATAAGCGCACCGGGATACCCGAAATTCTTGCTCAAACGCGGTCCCAACATCGCATCATAGTGGGCGACTTTAATGCACGCCATACCGCATGGGGTTATGCAAGTAACTCGCCGAAGGGTAACCTTATACATAACGCCATGATGCACCATGCACTTACCTTAATTACTGACCCTACTGTGCCAACGCGAGTAGGCACTAGCACCGCCAGGGACACCACGCCAGACCTCACGATGGTGAGCACACATGTGATAGTTAAAGCACACGAGGTCCTGCCGGATACATTAGGTAGCGACCACCATGTGATCCGAACAGTCTTAACGCAAAATTCCAAAATTTTCCGACCTAGAATTCAGACCCTCGTTGACTGGGATAAACTTCGCACATACATCGCCGCGGAGGATACCACTCCGCAATCCATAGAGTCCTGGACTAAAAAAATACAGGATGCCGTTGAGAGAGCTGGTAAAAAGATTAAGAACACGAAGAATGCGCCCCAAGTTGACCCCCCATCTCCTCCATCTATGGGAGGCTCGGCGAAGCCTTTCTAAACGATGGAAGCGTCAGAGACTAAACCGCAAACTTCGCCTACGTATCGCTGCAGTTACGGAGGAGGCTGCACAGTATGCCACCCAGCTAGCTAAAACAAATTGGGAAAACTTTTGTGGCAGCTTAAGAGGAACCCTTGGCACAAAACGTACTTGGAACATCCTCAGGGCCCTTCTAGATCCGACATCGACCAAAAACCACATTCACACCACTACCCAAAGGCTCATTTACTTAGAAGAGCAAAAAGGCACAGACATTATGGCACACATAAAAAACCTTTACATTCCTCAACCCCTACCGGTAGATCCGGATGCACTCCCTTTAACACCCCCCCGATCCGGACGAAAACTTGGATGCAGATGTCACACTTGCGGAGGTAAAACAGGCCCTTGCTTATATTACGCGGGACACTGCACCAGGGCCGGATCGTATAACATACAAGGTCCTCCGAAATTTAGATGATGTATCTCTACAGGAGCTCACGGATCTCTTTAACGAACACTGGAGCAAGGGCACGTTACCTTGCGATTGGAAACATGCCCAGATTAATCTGATTCCCAAATCGGGCAAATCACTACTTCTCCAAAATTTACGACCCATCTCCCTCACGAGTTGTGTAGGCAAACTTTTTGAGCACGTGGTTCTCCGGCGACTACAACCACATTTAGAAGCTCATAACTTCTTTCCCAACACCCAGTTTGGCTTTCGCCCCAACCTATCGGCGCAAGATGTCCTCCTGCATGTTAAAGAGACCATATTTCATCCCAAACGACGGACGGCCCGAACCAGAGCCATTCTCGCATTAGACATACAAAAGGCTTTTGACAATGTAGGGCACGAACACATCCTTAGGACACTGGCCACCACTGGCTGCGGCCGTAGGACCTGGCATTATGTCAAAGCCTTTTTGGAAAATCGCACCGCCGAGGTCAGATTAGGTTCACTCACATCCACCACTTTTGCCCTCCCGAACAGGGGTACACCCCAGGGAGCGGTCCTATCACCACTCTTATTCAATGTAGCCATGGCCCCATTGGCCAAAGCCCTCGGAGATATTCCTAAATTACAGCACGCATTTTATGCGGATGATATGACTCTGTGGGTGTGCCATGGCTCCATTGGGGAGGCACAAGATCTTCTACAAACAGCTATCAACGTCATCGAGAAGCATATTAGCACAATGGGTCTTCATTGTTCGCCAGAAAAGTCCGAATTACTTACAATTAAACCCCACACGCGCGACCCAAGCATTGACCTGTTCGTACATGGTCAACCTGTGCCAAGAGTACATAAAGTCAGGATATTGGGTCTACACATCCAATCAAACTTAGATGCAAACTTCACCTTGAACCTTCTTGATAAGCAAATAAAGCAAATTTCAGGACTGATTCGCCGGATTGCGTCGCGCAATCACGGTCTCTCTGAGAAGGACACAATGCAAATTGTTGAAGCTTTGGTGGTAAGTCGCCTCGCTTATCATCTTCCATATCACCACCTCACTCAAAAGCAAATACAACGGGCGAACAGTCTAATCAGGCGGGCGGTCAAGACCGCACTGAGGCTGCCGATGCGCACCAGCACTACTCACCTCCTACAGACCGGTCTGTATAATACCGTCCAGGAAATTATAGAGGCACAGAGGAGCAACCAACTCTTGCGCCTCTCTCGGACACCCACAGGGCGGAATCTGCTCCGAACCCTGAGGCTCGAGCCAAGCGATACGATGCGTAACGAAGAAGCATGGTCCCCTATTCCGATAAAGGTCGCGGCGCATATGCAACTCAAACCATTGCCACGCAACATGAATCCACAACGCCACCCAGGCCGACGCAAGGCACGCGCTGATTATTACACACGGTGGTACAGAAATCGTGACGACGTCCTTTACGTCGACGCTGCGGTAGGCCCGCTTGAAGGAACGGCCACAGCTGCTGCTATGACAGAGGACGGACGCATTAACATCTCCGCGTCGATTAAGACGGCTCGCCCCGACGTGGCTGAGGGGGGTCGCACTAGCCCTAGCAGTGGCGCATGCGGCCGCAGATTCTACCATTACAGAAATCTGCACCGATTCACAAAGCGCCTATCGATATTTCCGTCAAGGCATAGCACCAAACACGGTTTCACGCATTTTGCGAACCATTCCTTCGCTTCCCCATCCGGTGACTATCCCGTGGGTGCCTGGACATGAGTGTATCTCCGGGAATGAGCGCGTTAATGCGCATGTCCGAGGTCTTTCCATCCGGACCCTGGAGGAACGCTCACCCAGACCCGTGAAAAAGCCAGAAGAGGGAATCTGCACCTATCATCAGATTACGTCCTATTACAGGAACGGCAGACGCGATTTGCCTGCCCCTCACTACTCCCTTTCCCCTAATCAGAGCTCGGTCTGGTGCCAGCTCCAGACGAAAACATTTATTTCCCCCCTATCTGGCACATCTATTCTACCCAGCTCTCCATCAACCATATTGCACCACCTGTGGGGCTCCCCGGGCGGATCTGTTCCACTGTTTGTGGAGCTGCCCAAAGCCGCTGGCGGTAGACCCTATTCCCAATCCTTCCTTTTCCTCGTGGGAGGCCGCTCTTCGGGCCACTGGCTCGGACGACCAGCTGAGACTGGTCGACCGCGCCTGCCTTGAGATGTCGGCCAGGGGGCTCCCGGACGTCTAGGGGCCCAACCACACTCAATTTAATTGTTTAAATAAAGTTGTTTCCATCCATCCATCCATCCTTCGGAGTGACGTTTCGCGGAAGCCATCCGTGCGATCCCAAGGGACAAAACGGGCTCGGCAGATGGTAGGCCTGGCGTCCGTGGCCGTTCAAAATATGGCCGGCCCGACGTCGGCAAGTTAGGTCCGCACGATGTCGTTTTTTGCAAGTGGCCGAGCTGTTTGCCGACCATCGGCAGCTGGTCGGCCAACGACGTCGGGCCGATGTCGTGAACTTGGCAGTGCCTACCTCGGGCCGCACGCGTCTTCAGCACTTGCCAACGATGGCAAAAGCACGGCCAACGCTCTTTTGCCGTTATTCACCGCTATATATTCTTAACGACAAAAACTAACCTCAGCTATTATATCTATTGCAAAAACGAGCTGTGCGATTAATTGAACTCCTGCCCTTTCGTTCGCACTCTGCCCCTTTTTTTTGAAAAGCATGGACTGCTAGTCATTAATAATATCCGATATAAAAATTAGCAATGATCGTATATCGTGAAGTTAAATCTAACGAAACTGAATTTTTAAGGAAATTTCTCGAGCGGGACCACAGCCATAATTTACGACACATCAGCTACAAGAAAGATACGCTTCGGACAAACTACGGTGCACAAAAATTAACTTACCAAATTCCCCACTTCCTTAACGAGCACCCCACCGTGATGACAATAATAAAAGAAAGTTCCTCCATTCATGTCTTCAAAAAGAAAATACACACATTCCTTCTAAAAATTCAGTCAGACTTCCATACCTCCTTCGATTCCTCTTCCTATCCTGTGTAACATGCATATGCTGCACATGCGTGTTGTTTTTTTTTCGTAGCCACTGTTGTATATAAGTCGTTCTCCTTATTACTCATGCATTAATTATAATTATGTACATAATCTTGTGTCTAATGGCTTCATTCCTGAAAAATCGCGATGTTTCATTCTATTGTATGTTAAACTGGTTATTCATGTGTGTACACGGGGGATTGGCGCTTTGTCAGGCTTTCTTTGCCTTTACGCCGATCCCCTAGGCAACTTTGTATACTGGTTGTCTGAAATAAATAAATAAAAATAAAAAAAAAATAATTTAATTCATGCAGTATAGGTATAATATTTCGACCAAAGGAGGGGGGTCAGTTTTTTTTTTTTTGGAAATAAGCAATATTCAATCCACTTAGGCTTTTTCATTATGCAACGCTTGAGGCAACGAAAAAGAAAGACATGATCGCTGAAGGAATGCTTGAGATGTTGAGAACTAATAATAAAGGAAATATTTTTGCTCAAATTCCGTTGTTTGCACTGTCAAGGGCAACTATAGTCCCTGTTGTACTTGAGTGCAGAAGCGCCAACTACGGGGGGGGGGGGGGCAGTGGGGCTCGTGCCCCCCCCCCCCCCCGGATGGCTTTACGGGGGGGCAGAGCCCCCCTCCGGCCCCGGCTGAGGATTTTTAATCTGAGGATTCTTAATGGTGGTGGTGGGGCGCGGTCCCCACCACGCCGCCGACGCCGGGTGACATCGTGAGTTAAAGAAATGCTTTGCATTTAAATCCTACGTAGGAAGGTGGCGGAAATTTCATTGGCGCGCCCCGCGCGCTCGCAGCTGTTGTTATGCGGACGCCGCGACAGAGCGACGCAGGACGCAGGACATACCCGCCGCCATGAGA
Organism: Rhipicephalus appendiculatus; assembly: GCA_030522465.1. Taxonomy (NCBI): domain Eukaryota; kingdom Metazoa; phylum Arthropoda; class Arachnida; order Ixodida; family Ixodidae; genus Rhipicephalus; species Rhipicephalus appendiculatus. Next base: position 31,839 of record JALIZH010015516.1, read on the forward strand.
TGCTCCATTTTACATCGCATCTACAGAACTTGTTGAATGTTGCGCACGGTAGATGGCATCACAGGCCAATCGCTCCTAAAGTCCCTACTTTAATCGCTCCTAAAGCCCCTTGATCTTGGGAAAGTAACGACACTCTCCTCCGCGCGCGCGTTCCCTCCTCGATTCTCCTCGCCCGCCGGCGGCACGCGGGGCGCGCGGCGCCATTTCTCGCCGGGGCTCCCGCGGGCGCGCCGCAGAATTCAATGGAGGCGCGTGGATTTCGGGCAACTTGCGCGCCGCAGTAGTTTAGGAAATTTTGAAAAGTCGCAGCGAGACGCGTGACTAATCTGCCTCCGTTTCGCATGCTTTCGTATCATCGCGTTTTGCGCATCGTGCCGACGCCATCCCCGTTCCAGCGTTTAAATTGACTTGTAAATGCCAGTGTGTTCCGCGATAGCCTGTGCCCATTGAGACGGTATCGGTCAGTATGGAAATATATGGAACGCGATGCGCGCGTCTCCCTCCTTGCATTATTGCAAACACTAGGCACAGCGACGCTACGCAAGCAAAGCGTGAGCGCTGTAGAGTCCGACGCGACCGGCGTTCGTTTGCGCGCTCCGGCGGCCACCTGGCACAGTGCCAGGGCACGCACGGACGGACGGACGGATGCGCGGACAGACTAAAATCCCTTGGACGGACGCACGCACGGACGGACGGACAGACTGACAGATGCACGGACAGAGTACGGCCTATTTTGAACCTATTGCGCTCTATATACGCTCTATGTACGGTCGATGTAAGACATGTGTTTTGGTCCGGCGGGGACCTACGACAACGGCGACAACGGACATGGTGAGAGCCTAAGAAGCTTCACTCCTAAAAAGTAAATGTTGATGAGCAGGCCGCAAGAATACTTAAAATGGGGCGTTCGGCGACGCTTTGATACGAGCAATACGATAGGCGACTTACCTCGCAAAGAACACTGTTCTTTGCGAAAAAGTTTTTTCGGCCGATGTTGTGCAGCCACTGCTGCTTGCGCAAGCCATCGCGCTTGCCTTGGGGTATCATAAAAAGGGCATAACCGTTTGCACTGTTCTTGTTGCAGCCATAGGCGCAACAGCATGGCATAGCGCCCGCAGAAAGCGCAGAAAACTAAGAGCGCGCTACGTTCTTTACGCGTTTAGTTACGCGTAGTTACGCAAAATGGCGCGAGCGAAAAAGAAAAACACAAGCAAAAGCAAGATCCACGCGTCTCCGCGGGCAACCGCGAAGGAGACCAATGACCGTGCAGAAGAAGCGGCGGAGAACGAGAGGACGCCGAAGGGGTGAGGCTGTCGGGCGCGCGGCGGCGAGTACAAAGGATGGCGGTACTTTCCCAAGAGATCAAGGGGCTTTAATCGCTCCTAAGGTCCCTCTATTTTTCAAAGGTAGCGCAAACCATTGTCCAAAAAGGAAAGGAAGAATGTCCTCCCCGCCCTCTGCGTCTCTCCTCTCTTCTTCGCCCTTTTGTGCTCCCTTATTGGACCAGGCCCGACACGTGACCAGTTCTCCCCGATGACCCCTCTGCCTCTTGCTCTGGCGCCGGAAAACGACGCCATTATCGGGCGTAGAAACACCGCCGCACGTGCGCGCTGTACGTGAGCGCAGGCTCCTTATAGCTTTTTGCAGTTTGAAAGACGCCATCGGCTGCAGCCAGATGCCAACTTGTTGCGCTGTTGGATGCTCGAACAGTATTGCCAAGGGTGACAAGCTTTTTGCTGTTCCTCGTGGAAAGGAAAACGTCAAACGGCGAGCGATATGGCTTCATCGTATCGGGAGAAAGAACTTCGATTGCCAGGACGGGAGGCTAAGCTGAGGCTCGATACTGATACCTAAGTTAGACAAAAAAAAAAAAAAGCGGCGTGACATTATCGGTCACGCTTTCTCGCACACAATATTGACAGCGAAATCCTTAGTGTTCGCAATTTACTAATTGTTTTGCGAAAATTTTACTGCAACGTTTGAGAAAAATATTTTTGCAAGGTCTCTGTTTTCTCGCTCAGCCCGTAGATTTTACAAAATTTATTTGCCAAAAGTCGTTAAAAACTTACTCTGAGAAAGTCGGAGCTGTTTTTTTTAGCGCTCATTTTTTTGGCGCTCATAAATAGAGGGTGGTGATGAGATGTGTGCGATAAAGAGACATGGCAAGTAAGTAGCATCGATTGATGAGCGTAATTTACTTAGCAATATGCTGCAAGGCTGCCCGTACGCAAATATAATTTTAAACACATGCTTGTTCTCTAACCCTCCAATTTTTTCTCCTGAACTATATGTTTATTTGAAGCGGGTGTAAGTTTTTATTCGTTGTGTCGGTTTGTATATTTTTTAAAATTTATCCACATTTCTCAGTGTGTCTGATTCAGTGTTACTGATATTCTGTGTTCAATAATAATTATTATAAGACAGTTGCTGCATGTTTCTCTTTGATGCGCTTTATTATTTTGTTGTGGTTTTGACCAAACTTTTTAAGTACACATTTGACTTGTAAATAAATAGGCACCTATCCAGTGCAAGGACACCATCCTGTTTTCGTCGCCGTTCACATTTTTGTTTCCGCAAGAAGCAAAATGATTTGCAGCGCACTTCAGCCGTATTCCGTTAGGCAAATTGCCGAGGGTGCATTGGAGGATGTCTGTATTTCAGAAACACTTCACGGACGATCAGTTCGAGCCAGTCATCCTTGCGAGAAATGGCTGCAAGAAGCTAAAGCCTAATGCGCTGGGAATGCACGCCGGGGATATTTAGCAAATAAGTGCCTCCGCCGTGTTGTGTGTTCATAATTTGATGTAGCGTCTGATTTTCCAAAATGCGTCTTGTGAACAAACATCACGGTATCCGAAAAGAAAAACGGCAGCTGTAAAGACTTCCTAGGATTGCGTTTAACAGAACTGCCTCTTGTTCACCTGGTGCGAGCGACGCATCCTACATTTATGAAGTCAAATACAATGCACAAATGCTAGGTTTTCACGTTGTCAAAACAGGTCCCAAGTCCAGAAAGCTGTTCGCGCGTAAGGTGCCCGCAATGTGATTTCTTATATATGCCGGCACCAGCGTGCGATTGGTTGCTTACAAAACGCGAAACGATAGCTAATGTACCGACCAACCACAAAGTATTTTTACTACACATCTTACGTACGAACAGCTGCGTTAATCTGCGCCCAGAATTGTCGCATTTCCAAGCAAGTACAAGCAAGCGCTTCGACGCACCGCATGCGGGCCGGGCGCGTCTTGCGAGTCTCGCCCAATAATGGCGGCTGGGAGTGACGGGCGAGGAGGAAACGGCGCTGAGAGGAGGAGTTTGCGCTACCTTTGAAAAATAGAGGGACCTTAATCGCTCCTAAGGTCCCTATATACAGGGATTTTAACCGCTCCTAGGATGGATGGATGGATGGATGCTATGAGCGTCCCCTTTATAACGGGGCGGTGACATGTCTGCCACCAGGCTCGAAAAAAAAAACTTTCCTTTTGTGTTGGCCTAATGCCTTATCTACAATGATTAAATCTATGATATTATAGCCAAGAAAAATATAAATTCACGGTCCATCTCTCTGCCTCTTAAGGCAGAATGACCTTATTTTTCCCATTCTTCATTTTTGTCCTTTATCTCTACTTTTCTGCCACCAATACTCTAACCGTCTCTTACTTATTTCTATCGCAGGCGTGTTCAGCTTTCCGTTGTTGTCCCTAAAACCCAACGCTTCATGTAGACTCGTGCCCACACGTATATCTGGGTGGATATCGCCACATTCAATCAGTACATGTTCCATCGTTTCCCTAGTTCCCCCCACAGCATGTACATTGTTCTTCTTCGTTACAGAATCTCGCTTTATAGCTACGCGTTCTAGGGCAACCCGACCTTGCTTCAAACAGTAAAGAGCTTCCCCTTGAATTATCACAAAACCTCTCCCTCCTTATTTCGTTTTTTCCCTTTCGGTAGTCACTGAGAGCCGGCTTCTTTTCCATCGCTGTCATCCAATAAGTCCTCTCCGCCTCTCTGACTTTTCGCTTAATGCTCCTTGTTGCCTTGTCGCCCACACTGCTAGCCGTATATTTACTGGTGAGCCTCCTAGTTCTTTTTCTCCATTGCGTGTCGATGCTTTTTTCAATACAAATACCTGAAAACCTTCCCTGCCCATCTACTCTCCTTCATTTTCCTCAGCCTCTCTTCAAATCTAATTTTGCTCTGAGCTTCCCTCACTTCAAGGGTTCCTCGATGCGCGCGCCCCCCTTGGAGGGTGGAGCCATTCTTTGAGGGGGCGAATGCCGCCTTCCGATCGGCGGTCGTCATTCGGCTCCCCCCCTCCTCGTCTCGGCTGGTTGAGTGAGACAGGTGCGCGGCGTTTACTCGGACAAAATGCCCGGGTGTTGCGTGCCACAGTGCACAAACCACTCACGAAATGGCTATAAGATGTTCAGATTTCCGAAAGATCCGAAAAGGCGACTCCTGTGGCTGGTAAAGATCAAGCGCGGCAAGTGGCAACCCGCGGACCGTTCGTGTTTGTGCAGCCTAAGCTATGCCATTTCAGCATTTGGAGAGTTATAACTCGCCGCGCTTACGCTGGCCTTCTCGCTCGACGTAACTCGCCGCAACGTATACGTTGCCGAAAGAATACTTTCGGGGCACTCACTGTTCTCGCATTGTAGGTCCAGAAACGACGCCTTGGCGTTTGTCAGCTGGTTCCCGGACGCATATGCCGAACGGTGACGGCGTATGTGCGTGTGTGTGTTTGCGTGTATGTGCGTGTACGTGTGTGTTTGTGCGCATGTACGCATGATTGTGCGTGTACGCGTGCGTGTCTGTGTGCGCGCACGCGCGTCTGTGTGTGCGTGCGTTGCCGCGTGTGTGTGCGCGTACCCGTGTGTGTGTACGTGCGTGCGCATGCATGCCGGTGAGTGTGTGTATGCATGCGTGTACGTGTGTGTGCGTGTGTGGGTGTACTTATGTGTACGTGTGTGTGTGCACGCACGCGCATGCGTGTGTGTACGTGTGAGTGTGAGCCTATGTGTGTGTTCGTATGTGTGTGCGTATGTGCGAATGCGTGTGCGTGAATGCATATATGCGTGCCTGTGTGGGTTTGTGCGTGTGTATACGTGCGTGTACGTGTGTGTCTGTGTGTGCGTGTACAGGCGTGTGTGTGCGCGTACGTGTGTGTGCGTGCGAGCATGTGCGCATGCGTGTGTGTGCGTGTGTGTTTCTACGCGTGTGCGTGTTTACGCGTGCATGTGAATGCGTGTGTGTGCGCGTGCGTGTACGTGTGTGCATGATTTAATGCCATAAATTTCATGACTTAATGCCATAAAAGCCGTATGTAGAGCCCCAAATAGTATGATATGTATTGAACAATTTTTTTTTGCCCATCTGCTATTTACAGTAAGGTAAAAGAGATGAAAACAAAATTCAGAATACTGTGCGTTGCAGGGTGCGGTCAGTAAAATGGGGTAGCTGATGAATAATTCGAAAACAAGATCTGAAAATATGGTGTGCATTCACAGTTTTTCTCTTTTCTCGTGACAGCACGTGGTTTTTTTTAGGGGCGAAGCTCCTTATGCCGTGGGTCGTGCGTCCCCTGTAGTTTGTAGTACGTAGTAGCCACCTGCGTAACCAGCAGTATCTACCTGTGTGATGACGATGACGCTGCCATCACGGCACACCACATGGAATGTACCCACTATGCGTCATAACGATGACGCTGATGACGATGACGATCGCGATGCCATACAACACATGGCATCGCGATATGGTCTCACATGCATATCGTTTGACCACATGCAACCAACCACCATCACGTCTTTGATGATGTACTGGGCGAATTTCACGGAAGATTCGCGGTTTACCGATGAACCTCCGGAGCTTCGCCCACTCATCATCATTCACTCCGTGGATATGCTGTGATTTTTTTATTCTTTTTTTCGCACGGAAGGCAAACTGTTTTTACACTTTTGTGGAAGGCACAAAAGACACAGACACAATGAAAGGCCATGGGACTTGGGTGCATGTGTTTCGCATCTTTAACCAATATAAATAGTTACCGACTAGCCCAAGAAGATGCTAACTTAACGTGTTAACGCGGCTGGCGTGGACGGTAGTTTTCTGCTGCGAGCAACTCCAGCTGCTAATGTCGCTTTAAAAATAAAGATTAGAGAATAGAAATCTGAGACCTTCAGACTGCCGATGCGAAAACTTTGTATTTTTGTCATGTTGTTTGAGTACCACTAGTTTTGACACAACGAACTCCGCATGCACCCGCGCGACGCCCGTTGGCAGCCTATCGTGGCTATAGGCGGCCTGCGGAGAGGGCATCGTAATGGCGGACGCCGTAGCAGACAACGCTGTTGTCTCCACCCTCCACGGCGGCGGAAGGGAGCGCGCGCATCGAGGAACCCTATTCGCTCCGGCGGAAACACCGGGGCGACGAAGAGGAGAACGAGCGGCGAAGCGAGAGCGCTCGCAGTGCAGACTACTACTACGCCGGACGCCGGGTGACATCGTGAGTTAAAGAAATGCTCTGCATTTAAAATGGTCTGCCTGTGTTTTACTTTTTATTCTTTAAAATTTACATATGCACTAAAGAATGAAAGGGGCTCCATAAAGCAACGTGTCATCACCTGGGATAGTTTAAAGAAAACTTTGCAATATTAACTTTATTGACGAGAAAGAAAATTTCGCTTACAAGCTCAAGGTTTTATTTTTATTATCTCGCTCAGTATCATCCACGCGACTTCATATCTCAATATCAGCTTGTGCTAACGTGTATGTCACGAAGGAAATTAATGGCATTATATTTACGTGCATGATAAATAAAAGGAAAACGAATGTATGCCCGGAATGGCTGCACTGACACCAGGGCTGGGCAGTATCGAAGATACATGTATCTTAGATACTATCTTAGATACTCTCTAGGTATCTTGTATTTGTATCGCGATACGTCACGGAAGACGAGTATCTGTATCTGTATTTCTGATACATTCAATAATGTATCGCGTATCTCAAGATACAAGATACTGCATCGCAACACTACCGTGCGAAACAATAATCGCTGACTGAACTCCGCTTGTCAAGCTGGTACGGGTGCCCCTAAACCACCTGAATGAAACTGGCCGTGACATAATTTTACCTTTCCGCCGGAGACCACCAGTGACGGCAGGCGATAAGGTGTTCCTGTCCCTTTTGTTAGAGCAGAGCAACATAACAGCGCTCGCGCAGTCTCGACGGAAACAAGCGCACGAACGTCTACGTTCGCGCGCTTGCCCACGTGCCTTTTGTTTTCCCGATTTTTTCCTGTTTTAAATGTGTCAGAGCCAAGACACTTACTTTTGGCCGATTAGCGCCGCGTACCACAACCCGTGCTTCGATGATCGCGCAAATTCTGATGCCGCTCTCCTGCGTGGTGCTTCGTTACGAAATCTGAAGCACGGGGTTCCTTTGCATCTCTGGCTTTCCCACAGCAGCGATTTGATGGATCTTGTGGATGTAAGTTTGAATTACATGCGACTGACTTAAGTGCAAATGAAATTCTAACTATAGCACCACCAGCACCTATGCTAGATCTAATAGAGCAAGCGTTTACCAAACAGACGGTATCTTGGCGTACCATACCGTTTGCTTAATTGCCGCTATCTCCGTTCAAGGAGCTCTTGAAATCATAGTATGGTTGTTAGCACAAATGCTTTCTTATTTGTCCTTCTCTTTCATTTCACACATTATTTAGGGCTCTGAACTGTTTTTTTTTTCGGTCTGTTCACTGCAATATGTATTTTGTAACGTGTAGCCAAAATTATTTATTACTTTTAACTATCTGCTTTGTTTGTGCTAGTGTTTACACATTTATATTTCGCTTCAATTTACTGTTCTTCCCCGGTGATTAGGGGAATACGCCATTATGTGGACGTGCATTGAGTGTACAGTACCAAACATTCTGCTTAATGCTTAGTAAAATGGCGAAATTGAGTTTGCATGAGATTAACGGAAATAACTGGGAGCCACCTTAAAGATTTCACGACGGGGATTCGAGCAACATTGATAAGCCAAATGGTCCGTTTTTCTCATGAGCGCCCCAAAGAGCCCTTTCAGGCAATTTTCCATAGATACTGAATTTTTTTATCTTGCCATAAAAGGAAATTTGACGATACTTAATGCCTAATTGTCATAGCTATTGGTGGTGCCGCCTGTATCTTGCTTATGTACCTGTTCACTCTGAATGTTTGATATGAAACGGTTTTCCTATTTTAGTTATAATTGTTTTCCTTTTGTAGGCCTCCCTGACTGTTTACTATTACTAATTGCCAAGTAGTCGGAGCTATAGGCGGCAACAGCGTGAATAGTGGCAGTGTCCTGCAACGATTCGTGCAACTATACTGCCACGCACTCTTATATTTTTGTTTCGGTGTGATCAGCATTAAGGCTGCAAAGACTGTTAGCAGGAGCACTGCACTGTTCAGAAATCTTCGAGATTGTCTCAGAATGTTCTTTCAAGATAACGCTCATTACCCGCCCGCGGCTGTTGCATTTCGATGGAGGCGAAATGGTAGAAGCCCGTGTACTGTCCGATGTCAGTGCACGTTAAAGAACTTAATTTGGTCGAAACTTCCGGAGCTCTCCACTACGGCGTCCCCATAATCATATCTTGGTTATGGGACGTAAAATCCCAAGAATTATTATTAAGATTACGCGCGGTACGTGAGTACTCTAGTTCGCGAGCACCAAATATAACGCTGGAACGTGCGATCGCTGATGCATAAAACAAGACTCGTTCCACCGATAATCAGATCGCCGACGACCAACGACTTCTACTGCCGCTGTCAGTGTACAGCGTGCTTTTCTTGTACTTTGAGTTACTTAGTTATCTGAGCACAAGTTAGCGCAAGAAAAGAGTTTCGCGTCTACCAGACTGCCGCTTTCTTCACAGTCGACGCCAATACAATCGGTGTGAGGAGTTTCTGGGGTGCACAGGTTCTCTCGTTGAAGAAAAATTGATTGCGCGTTAGTGAGTACATTGATAACGGACGCTTTACCCCAGCACATAAGAACAATACGAAAAGTAATTGCAAATTTATGTGCTCTATGTGTACACAGTGCGTCAAGAAAAATGTCGCTACCAGCGTTGTTGCTGCTGTATTAGGTAAACGGTTTTTTGTGGACAAGGTCACACATGTATATTTCGTGCGAAGGCTTCTTATTGAAGCTCTTGTGACTAGATGACAACCCGCTAGTTTTCCACCAAGATGAGTGGCTTTCATCAATAAGAACAGCGACGAGCAAGTACCGCTGTCAGCAAAGGGTATAAAGAGCTGTCCTGTTAAGCAGCGAAAACGAAAGTATTTTGAGCAAGAAGTGCAACATTTTTGGGATACTGGCAGACATTTCATTAAAATGAAATGAAATTATTCACATTTAAGCAATTTTCAAGCAGACCTTTTCGTGTATAGGCGTTCGCTACTACATTATGAGGGTCTATAACCACAAATTTGCGAATGTATCGAAGTATCTTAAGATACAATTGACAAGTATCGTATCGGATACAATTGTTGCGGTAGTATCTTGTATCTGTATCTCCAATACTTCTTGCCGGAGTATCTTGTATCGTATCGCGATACAATTTCGAAGTATCTTTGCACAGCCCTGACTGACACTGAGTGAGCCAGCTTTAGAGTTTTTCCTGAGGACGCTTTGTAAATACGATCTCGTCAAGTCTCCCTCTAATAAACTCGAAGTCGTTTACCATTCAAGTTAAGCGTATTGATTCAACACGTGCGTCGAGATACTTTAACCTCACGTCAAGTGCATTCGAAACGCAGTTATAAGCTAACGAGGACGGGAAAGTTCACCTTAACAGGTTACATGATGCAATAATGACTTGTACCCCAATTGTATGGTCTGGTTCATCGGACTCGGAGCGTTCACGTGGCCTTTTTCAAACGTGTCTTCACTTGATTATTTAAAATACGCATGAAAATCTATTCGATTATCGTTTGGTCGCTATTTTTTGTTGCATGGTGAGCCGCATTTAATAAACAATTATAAACGTTAGCGAATTCCTGGGATGCGTACCTTTAATAGCTTTAAATTACTCGCATGTTGCAACATGCTTATTCTGGCACAAGATTTTCTAAAATTAGCCTACGTTTTGAGTATTTTCTATTTGTTCTCTGTCATGTTATAACCACGTTGCGCTGTTTTCATGTTAAATTTTCCTTCTTGTAACATAAATTGACATAACACCACAGTTTTGGTTTCTACTCGCCAGGAAATGTATTTTGTTTCTAAACAATCGAGGTTACAACAGGCACGCAGAGTTGCAATGTGTGTACTCGGGAATCTAATAATTGGAGAAACGCAGAGAACGTTAGAAACCCGAATGGATGCGGTATTTTTGTGCCAGAATGGAGAAGGTACGAGGGGCGTCAAAATCGCTCCTTTATTCAGGCTGTGAATTTATGCAGTCAAAAGCCTTCCGGACATTCAAGTGTTTGAGATATGACAATCCCTCCTTAAAGCGCTACAAAATACATGTTTCAGTGCTCAAGAAATTGTCATCGCATATTTGACGGGACATTCCCTTCAATCGTTCTGCACCGAACACCAATTCTTTCAATTTTTTTAACACGAAAGTGTTTTATGCCGGGGTTCACCGTATTTCCGTCACGGATGTGGCGTTGTTAAAAGGTACATGAACACAATACAAAGAAAGAAACCAGAAGAAAAAGTTACGCGAAATTGGAAGACCCGGGAATCGAACCCATGACCTCTCGATCCGCGGCGATAGTAAGCGGGCGTTTAACCGACTGAGCCATCGGCGCGGTTGCGAAGAGCGCTCCAGACGCGCCTTATATATCTCAAACTCCTTCGCTCTGTACCGGCGCTCTTCGTTTGTCGGGGCGGTGCCGCCGCCTAAGCGCGAAGAGAAGTACTGCATTATTACACCAACTAACACCGACAGAGAACGCTGCGGTAGCCTCAGCACTACGACGCCTCGATGCCAGCATTCGAACGGACGCTGGCATGGATGGATGGATGCTATGAGCGTCCCCTTTATAACGGGGCGGTGACATGTCTGCCACCAGGCTCGAAAAAAAACTTTCCTTTTGTGTTGGCCTAATGCCGGCATCAGAGCGGCCTACCAACGCCGCCTAGGTGGCGTTGGCCCTACTTGAAACAATGTGTAGCGTTGCCTCCGCAATCAGCTCCGACAAGGTTTCTGGAGCTAATTTCGCAGGCCACAAACGGAAGCTCTAATAGCGACGCGCTCTACGCGCTGATTTGACTCGGTGACGACGCAGTTACGTGCTTCGTCTTTCGCGTTGTATTGGTGTGAGTTACATGCTTTGTCTTTCGCGTTGTGCTAGCGTGTGCAGCGTAGTGCAGCTTCCGTATGCAACAATGGTGTATCTCCGCCGTCTACTCATACGAGTGCGATGGTACCGACTACGAGAACTGCTGCATTAAGCGCCGCCGAAAGACAACGGCGTCGACGGGCGAATGTCGCGCAAGTCACTTTGGTAGGCGTTGGTTAGGTGCAGCAACGGACACGCCAGGGGGGGAGCGGGAGGCCTTCGCGCGTTCACGGCTCAAGCTGAGAACTCTGTCTTTCGCGTTTGTGAAGTTGAGCGCATCGCAACCCAACTGGCTGCCGTACAGACGCCGATGCAGGACTGAAGTGATCGTGTCTTCGCCGAAGCGACCTATCAGAAGGACGCTGCTCGCCGACACGACGCAGCATGCCAAGCACATCCACAGGATGGTCACCGACCCGCAAATCACGCTCCTTCGCTGCAACGGACCGTCAGTTGAAAAACGATTGACTGAAAACTTGTTCGGTTTCGCTTCCACGGTTTGCGAACGCCTGTAGTTAAAGTGTGATTTGCGTGATGCTCCGGTGCGTGCCATGTAGTGTCTCCGGAAAGTGTATCCCAGTCGTGAGTCGTTGGTTGTCGTGGTGGAGATGTGCCACCAGTTGTAAACATGGGTGCATCAACATCTAAGGGGGGCTGTAGCCACTGAACACCATTAGACAATGATAAATATCATTGTGCAATGAACATTGAACTACTTCTGTGAAGACACGTTTCACTTTCGTGTGTTATACCGATTCCTATATCAGAGGGATCAACCACATTTTTTGCAGTTCCTGGCTTTGCAGAATGGACAAGTATCTCATAAAGCGACCACGATTGTCTGCTGAATTGCCCAGAAATCCTCCCGGCCTCTGCGATGCAGCCGATGACCATCCAACCCGCTATGGCGGAACCTCTGCGCCCTCCATGGACACTTTGGGTGCCATAAACGCTGCTACTGTTGACACACCCAGGTCTGCGAGTTTGTCGGCTCCGAATGAAGGAAAGGTCCTGGAATCAGCTTCAAAGAATGGGGGGTGCCACCATAGGCGTGCGCAGGGTTCCCCTTCAGGGGGGGGGGGCAGGGAGGGGCGAAGGTTCATCGAAGCGCCCCCCCCTTCCTATTAAGTCAATCTATGGGGCAGAATTTGCGCCCCCCCTCTCTCAGGTGACTAGGGGGGCGGCCGCCCCCTCTGCCCCCCCTCGTGCGCACGCCTATGGGTGCCACAACTGGAAAACCAAGCACTCATGGGCGTCTTGAACAGATTCGGCCGGGGCCCACTAACGGCAACGGTGGACGAGGGTTTCGGAAGAGTTGGCAATCAACCTACAGCTGGCTTTCCTACAATGCACAAACCAGTAAGGTGTATTGTGACATCTGCGTACGTGCTACTGACAAAAAGCTTCCACTCCCGCGTACATCCCGAGAGAAAGACTCGCTGATCGCTTTTGTCGAAACTGGCTTCCAGAACTGGAAAAAAGCTTTGCAAAGGTTTAAAAGCCACGAAAATTCGGCATTGCATGGCGCAGCTTCCACAGCTCTGACAGCTTTAAACGTGGGGCTGAATGTGGCATCTGCTCTCTCAGAGTCTAAGCAAAACCAAATGAAGGAAAGCCGTAAAGCTCTGATGGCTATATTGTCATCCATTCGCTTTTTGGCTTTCCAAGGTCTGGCGCTGCGAGGACACGATGATGACGAGGGGAACTTGAAGCAACTGTTACTGCTGCGCGAAGCCGATGTGCCGGGACTAGCAGCATGGCTAAATAGAACAGGCTATAAATGGATCTCCGGTGACATCCAGAACGAGATGCTCGAGTTAATAACACACAGCATGCTTCGCTGCCTAATGAAAGAAGTGCACGGGGCAGGGTTTTATGCGGTTATTGCTGATGAAACTTCTGACATAACTACGCAAGAGGAAGTATCCTTCTGCTTTCGGTATACTAAGGAAAACTTGGAAGTGGAGGAGGTATTCGTTGGATGTTATGCAACTGCAGACACCAGAACCCGTACTCTTTTTTTCTATTTTGAAAGATGTGCTTTGTCGATTCAATCTTCGGATTGAGAACTACCGTGGGCAGTGTTATGATGGGGCTGCAAATGTTTCTGGCAAGAGCGGTGGGCTTCAGGCCCTTGTTCAAGAGATAGAACCAAGAGCTTTGTATGTGCACTGCCTTGCGCATACACTGAACCTGTCTTTGCAAGATTTGTGCACGAAAATTGACGTTCCTCGGGATTTTGTTAGCTTGTTTACGGACCTCGTCAATTTTGCATGGTACCCACTACGCTATAAATCATCATAATTTTTGTGTAGTGGGGAAGCGTCTACTATGCCATTCTTCGTCATTCTTCAGAAAAACGCGGTGCCCGCTACACTCTTGTAACGAACTATGTGCACTTTGTTGATGCTGTGGCTGACGACGATGAAGAATTATGCCACAGGCTTTTGTAATGGGTTGGAGCATTGAACGACCCACTCGTTACGCAATTCGCATTGTGTGACGCCTGGTTCTTACTTTACTGCTCTAAAACGCTTTACAACACACGTTAACGCGATTCCTTACCCGATATGAAGCCTGCCTAGGGTCAGTTTGCACCGCAGTTTCAAGCAGTGGCGTAGCTCAGTGGTAGAGTGCTGGGCTACCACGCAGAGGACCCGGGTTCGATTCCCATTCTGTCACTGGTGTTTTTTTATTTATTTAGTTTTTTTTCTTATTTCGTGCGATATTGGTTACGGGCAGCGGCGGCGGCGGCGGACAACTACGGCGCAGAAACGACCCTTGTTGTGATCTCATAGCAGCTTTCGCTGTAAAAAAAAAAAAAAGAAAGAAAGAAAGAAAGAAAGAAAGAAAGAAAGAAAGAAAGAAAGAAAGAAAGAAAGAAAGAAAGAAAGAAAGAAAATTAACGCAGCTTCGTACTAGTGGTGGCAAACCTGAAAGAAGTGCGGAGATTGGCAGCCTTCTTTGTTTCTCTTCGGTTTTCTCTTTCTTTCCTCCTCTGAAGTGAATGGATGCGAGCTCGTCGGTACCGATCCATCTGGGAAAAGCAGCGCTAATTCAAACACGGTCTAAGAAACATCACACGAGACGGGCGCTGTCCTCGTGTGATGGTTCTCAGTCTGTGTTTGAATTAGAGCTGCTTTTTTCAGGTGCATCTATTTCTTTATTTTTCTCTGTTTACGTCCTTTTCTTTCTTTTTTTTTCTACGTCTTTTGATTTCTTCCTCTCTCTTTATCTATCTCTCTTTTTCCCTATTTTTCATTTTTTTTCTTTTTTTCTCTATTTTTATTGATTTCTTTCTCTCTCTTTATCTATTTCTTTCTCTTTCTTGCTCTATTTTTCTTCCTATGTTTTCCTTTATTTCTTAGTCTTTGTATTGTTTCCTTGCTTCTTCTTGTTTTCTATTTTTATTCGTGGTTTTGCCTGCGTTACGCCATGCGACGACAGCTTACGATGACAGCCTACGACAAGCGGGCCCACTAAACTGCTCCGCACTTCATATCATCGTCAAGGCCCTCGAAGAACAAGAGGAGGAAGACTTCTTGGCGTGAGCGCAAGCTCAATAAGCTACAGATGGCTATGCTATACGTGGTTTTGCCTGCGTTACATCAAGATACGACTGCATACGATGACATCATACAACAGCCCGGGTTGTGAGTTTGCGCACCATCTGCCATGTAGTTCCTGTATCGTCCTCGTCTCGTCACCTGCAGCGCAACAAGAAATGATGAACCGCCACCAACTAGCCCAATTCATCGCTCTGCTAAGTCCGAGCCCCTAAAGTGCTCCGCACTTAAATTATATATATACAGTGAAACCTCGGTGATACGAATCTCACGGGACCACCAAGAATATTCGTATCATCCGAAATTCGTATCACCAGAAAGCATGGAAAATTAGCATGCGACAAAAGAAAGCTGGCGTACATTTTCATTTATTGTTTTTCAGGGCCACAGCAACGTCGGGAAGAACTCTGAACGATTGTCAGTTAAGCTTTTAGATTTCGGCAATCATACCAGCACTCGTAAATACACGGCCCGAACACGCGTGTTTAATTAATGAACCAGGTGCGTTGTGACTCACGACAGCAGTAGCCCCTTCCAAATTTTAGTATGCTTTTTCGCATGACACCGGAGTACTGCTGTGAAAGTAACAGAAGATGCGCTATGACGCGACAGATCAAGGTTACAAAATTTCAGAACCACAGTCCTATGTTATGATTTTGTTATCTCGGAGACGTTGGGGATTTACGGCCGTGCCCGCACAAGTGCGACCTCAACAGTCGCGCATGTTGACGTTGTGAGGCCTGACTTTTTCGACAAGACCGTCCTCGTCTTCAATCAGTCCTCGTCCACCTTTCATAGGATCTCTGAAGCACAAGGCAGGCATCACACGTAAGAGGCAAGTTTAAACGCAGTACAACGACAGCAGCCCGTTAGGAAAAAAAAAGAGCATGGCGTCAATGACCTCTGTAATATAAATGCGAAGGCAAACGGAGGCACATTAGCGCCTCAAAGATTCGCGCACACAATCTCGGAGGCAGTGACGCGTCTCTCAAGGTTTGTTCTAGCCGTAAAAAAGGTATTTTTCTTACACCTTGATTCTGACGATTTGGCGCTGCGGCGCGCATGCCCGCGCTTGCGTTCCCGCGCTCGAACGTGCTTTGCGCGTCTTCCGCGACTGCACGGACGGCACCTCTTCGTACATGGGCGGTAGCGTACGTTCGTAGCAAACGTCGCGGGGTGAAAATCGGTTCGCAGCAACCGTACTCCATTACATTGCAGGCCAATGGGCCTTGGCCGGGACAAAAGAAAAATTCGTATCACCCCGAAATTCGTATGAGCTGTGTTCGTATCACCGAGATTTCACTGTGTATGCTTATCTGCGCATACCCAGGCAAAAGGCATCAGTCAGTTGCGCGTGATGGTCTACGTGAGAGATAACTAGTCACTCTCTTGTGAGTCGGTGTTTTCACGTCCTTAATATGAACACATGTACCTAGCTCAGCTATTGGTCATTGCCTTTACTCCTCTATTTATTTATCGACTCACTCGAGTCAAAATATAAGAAAAAAAGTGCATTAACCCATCGATATATATTGCTTATCTATTTCATTTATCTATGCACAATGTAATAGGTCCACTCAACGAATATGCTATCCAGCGAGTTGGGTCGTCGGCCTTTAAAAGACCCCTGACAGCGAAAGTTTTGTTTGCGACTTTTTTACAGTAATTTGTAGCTTTGCGTCTGGTAATGCCGAAATTGAATCATAAATGCTCTAACGCATCGTATAATTATTGCTAGCATCGTGAACGATTTTGCTTCAGTTCGAAACGCCCGCCTAAATACCAAGAAACTAGTACCCCACAGCGGGGCAGCACCTGAGACTACATGCGCCCAAGCTTCGGTGACGCTGAACGCGCCACAATACTTCAGTGCGGACTAGTTGGTTCATATCTGAAAAGTGAACACGCTGCGCGAGCACAGAAATAAAAGAAGAAGAGACAAGAAAGAGCGCAGACTACCAACTGTTCATTTTTCTGTTCAAGAAGCCACCCTATATAGGCATGCACATCACTGCGCCAACACATTGCGCACAAACCTAAGCATCTTAACAATTGTTGCACTGAAACCGCACATCTCTTATCATCGAACGCCGCAGTCTTTTCCTGCATAATTACAAGGTGATCCCTGTATACACGCGCATATAATCTTTTTGCACCGACCCTCAGATGACCCACCACCACATGGAAACGTCACTCTAAAGAAACAAGGAAAAAATAAAGGCAATAGAGAACTACTCCCGTTAACCACACATTTAAAATCAGTGATAAATGTACAACAACGATGAAGCAAGGCGCCAAGAGAGTCAAAATCGTAAACTTACAGACGTGATAAAGGTATGACAGCGATGAAGCATAGCACCAAGAAGGCCAGAACCATAAACTTAAAAACGTTACCTATGCTCAAGAAAAAAACAAACAGGTGAAAACGGTGCACGCATCTAAAAAACACAAAAAATCACAAAAAAAATTTCCAAAGGTAAGAACAAGACTTGTACGAAGTCTTTGAGCATTCCGATTTCTTCTGCTTTGTCATTAACGAGCAAATCTGACCTAATTGGCTAGGAGCAGAGAACGCCACATCGACCCCGTACCTGTTGGCAACCTTTTTCACATTGTGGGAGATTCTATGTAGGTACGGCATAACATGTACCGGTTTCTTTTCCTTTTCTTTGTCCTTGGGTTTTGTGGCCTTGCACTTCTGAAGAAGGCTTTCACAGGCACTTGGGATGATCTGCAAGGGGTATCCGGCTGCTCTCAGACGACCCACTTGGGCCTTGAAGGCATCAGATGCGGGCAGGACTTATTAAGGGCTGCTGCGCAAGTTGACAGCACAATGCCCCTCTTAATCAGCTTTGAATGCGCACTTTCGTACGGCAACAATCCCTTCTTGGATCGCGGGTTGTACCTGTAGCAGACGTGCTCTTCGCTAAAAAGGTTGCCAACAGGTACGGGGTCGATGTGGCGTTCTCTGCTCCTAGCAAATTAGGTCAGATTTGTTCGTTAATGACAAAGCAGAATAAATCGGAATGCTCAAAAAAGCATGCAAATGTGTTCACTATGTGCGTTGCGTCGGTTGTTTATCGCATCCCTTTATCATGTGGGAGAGTTTACATAGGTCAGACGGGACGATGCCTCAACGAACGCATGCGTGAGCACAGTCTGGCAGTAAGGGGCAAAAATGGTGGGTATTTGGATTAGAGCACTGCACGGGCTCGGGCCTACCCGAAAACCCGGGCCCGGCCGGGCCGGGTAAAGTAGTTTCTACGGCGGGCCCGGGCCGGGCTGGGCCGGGCTGGGCCCGGGTATGAGGTGGCGGGCTCGGGTCGGGCCGGGCTTGGAGTTTGCTCAGTTCTTAAGATTGTTCCACCTACATTACGCATATATATGTGTTTCACATATTGTATCTCGAAACAACGTTTAGTTTTTCACATATTGAATCTCGGAAAAAGTTTTTTTATGTGGGGAAGCTATTTGAATATTTTTTATGAGGGGCAAGGACTGAACCTTTTTGCCCCTTGCACATGCGGCTACTTGACAGACAGACGCTTACATAGTTAACATCTGACTATTCGTGGCTTCATTAGTTGCATTCACTATTATTTTATATCTGTAATGTTATATTATTAAATATATATCTGTAACTTATCATCGGAAGAGCGATCACACAGCTCCAAAGCAGGGTGACGTTCTTCAAAGTTCTCGCAGTCCACTAAAACGAAAGGTCTGCACGAGTCTCGTTAGATACAATCACTATAAAGACGCGTTCTTTTTTCGTGGCTCCATCATGGCTCCCAGTGGTCATGTGACATGACTTGGACATGCACAGCCTGCTTTGTGCTCCCAGGTCTGAGCATTCGTCGTGTTCCGCTATATGGGGCGGGAGCTACATGATACAGCCGCAACAGCGTTGGAATTTGCAAGAAAAGCACAGGTCCATTAAACAAGCTGTGGGCAAAGTATATTGACATGATGCTATATCAGGCTTGAAAACAAATTTGGCAGATCCCAAGTACCATGGGAATCGACGTTATGCGAAGCATGCGGAGGAAAGTTGACTGGGTTGTAATTTTTTTTGATTGAGCGAGACGTTATGAAATGATGGTAAATATATGCACACATGATATCGCACAGATATATGTTGACCAGTAGCTTACCAGTAGTTTCATATAATCAGTTGTTCACAGTTGCGTAACGATGCTCACAGAAACATGGGTATTACCAACACCAGAAGTGGTAAGCTGATATGTAGCGCTTGTGCTTGCGATGATGGTAGCCGTGAATAGTGCTTCGTGGACCAACTACAGTGGATTGCGCTAAACTACAACAGGATTACATATGTAGTGTTTATAATATTAGATAGCCAGCACGTCAACCACAACTGACGTTTCACCAACATTACGCCTGCATAGGGTAGGATCTTTTTCCAAATCAGTTCCGAGGCCTGGCATGGCTCTGTGGTAGAATACTTGATTGCCACGCAGAATGCTTGGGTTCGATTCCTGCCGGAGCCCTGGTATTTATTTTTTGCATTCGTTGGGTCAACGCTGCCGACTGCACTTTTTCTTAACGCCCTCGCATTTTAACTACTAATGTCTACCCTCGTCATTCCTAGGTAGATATAAATTGTCAAACACGCATGGCGCATACCCGCAGACCGCGGCCCGTGGTATACGGGTATGTGCTACATGTGTCTGCAGGAAAGGGTTTGACGATGTACGTGACAGGATTTTCACGTTATTTATGTCATGACCAGCCAGACATATTCGTCAATACCTCTTGCCCTCCCATACAAATTTTGGTTTACCCCAGGTTAAGGAGGTGATCACGAGCACTCAGACGTAGGCGGATAGATAGATAGATAGATAGACAGATAGATAGATAGATAGATAGATAGATAGATAGATAGATAGATAGATAGACAGACAGACAGACAGACAGACAGACAGACAGACAGACAGACAGACAGACAGACGGACGGACGGACGGACGGACGGACGGACGGACGGACGGACGGATGGATGGATGGATAAAAACGAAAAAGTGCTTACAGTACGCAAAGAAATACTTCGCATTTAAAAAAAAAAGACAGTTACGAATTCAGATCGGGTGATCTCCCCTTACCCCGAACCTTATGCATACCATGAGTAAGTGTCGAGAAGTTTATTCGCGTCTATTACCAAACTGGAACAAACCGCAAAAATAGATCGAAATCTCTTCGTTCACCTCCTGCCAGTTCTACCCATGTAGTTCTTCATCTGGTACAACATCGTTAGCAAGGCATAAATCATTAAAATATGAAAAAAAAAACAGAGCATAGTAGAAACCGTGCATAACGTGCACTGCTGAAACATGCAAGGAGAAACGCGCAAAGAGGAGTTTTGTATATTATATTGAAGAGTGGCAAGACGTTCGGGAACAAGAGAAATGAAGCGATGAGCTGCAAAGATGTTCATTCTGCAGAAGTCCGCAAATACGGCCGAAATTTGCTCCAGTGGGTGAGGACTCAGAACTACGACACGCCTTCGCAATTCGCAAGGCACATTTCGTGCGCCCATGCTTCTAGCGCAAGCAGTTAAAGAAAGTGTAGCCCGGCAGGAGAGAGAGGGAGAGAACTCTTTAGTGAAAAGCAGGCGTGTGCAAATCGCTGACTGGCTACTCTGCGTGGGGAAGGGGACAGAGCATGGTGTGCTTAGAGCCGGAATCTTTTGATAATCTGACCTTTCGCACAATAAAATGTGAAGAAATGAACTTTTAACCATGGCACAAACACTTATTTCATTTACTTTTCATACTCTCTAGATCAAGGGTACTATTGAGCGAAGCGAGTAAAGAAATAGAAGTAAAACAAACAAGAAACGCAGGAAACAATAAATAAAGACGCAAGTTCTTCTGCCCTTTAGGCTGTATAGCTGTTATGTGATATATGGGCATAATGGTCTTACAATTAGCTTTTTTTTTCTCGTCCTTTCAGCTGTTTATACGTATTTCGAAAAGTACACGTGGTGCACGGAGTTCATTATAAATTTATTTAGGGTTAGCGTATTTATAACCAGGGTGATAATTTGGCTTTTTTCCTCTACTTCGCTTTCCGTGGAAGGTGCTGAAGACAGGGGCAATATATCCAGAAGAGTGCACGATTGGGTTTGGTGGTAGAGCATGCTATAAATTGCAATAGAGAGCGCAACAAAAACAAAGTGACGAGAGCATTGTGTTCTCTGCCTCCATTGTTCTCATTGTACTCCTTTTTGAAACTGAACTCACGGTGCAAATGACTTTTCTTGCTACAAGACCTGCTACCAAACGCTATTGATGATTCCCATTGTATTTGTAGAAAAAATATGTACGGTATACCACTGCCGAAAAGCCGTTCATCGAACCCAGTATGGCCGGTCAACTGTTACCCCAGTGAGGCCCTTTTGTAGAAGGAATTCATCATCATCATCAACAACTATGATATCCTTAACCCCCGTTTGTTCCCTGACCCACTCTGCTCTCTTCCTGTCTCTTAAGGTTACACCTATCATTTTCCTTTCCATCGCTCGCTGCGTTGTCCTCAATTTCAGTTGAACCCTCTTTGTAAGTCTCCAGGTTTCTGCCCCGTAGGTAAGTACCGGTAAGATGCAGCTGTTATATACCTTCTCGTGAGGGATAGTGGTAGACTACCATTCATGATTTGAGAATGCTTGCCAAATGTGCTCCACCCCATCCTTATTCTTCTAGTTATTTCACTCTCATGGTTCGGCTCCGCGGTTACTACCTGTCCTAAGTAAACGTATTCCTTTACAACTTCCAGTGTCTCGTCATCTATCGCAAAGCGCTGTTCTCTGCCAAGGTTGTTCCCCATTGCTTTAATTTTATACATATTAATTTTCAGACCTACTCCTCTGCTTTCCGTATCCAGTTGAGTAATCATGAGCTGTAATTCGTCTCCTGAGTTACTCATCAATGCAATGCCATCAGCGAATCGCAGATTACTAAGAAACTCTTCTCCCTAACTCTTCCCAATCTAGGGCCCTGAAAACCTCCTGTAAACACCCGGTGAATAGCATTGGAGAGATTATGTCTCCCTGCCTTACACCCTTCTTTATTGGGATTCTGTCGCTTTCTTTACGGAGGACTATGGTGGCTGTGGATCCACTGTAGATTTCTTCCAGTATGTTTATATGGGTTCAAGAGTGTTGCTTGTTGGGCAAGTTGGTACATGCTTAAATTCGACAAAAGCCACTAAAACGTCGAAAAAGGAGGAAAACTGAGAGGCAGAAGCAGAGACAGTGAACACAGAGGTGGCTACTAACAACTGACGTTTATTTCGAAAAAAAACGCCTTCTCCTCAATCCGTACAGCGCATGCGCAAAAGCACCCCACAAAAATCACATCTCCAATCTTACCTACGCAAATCAGTTCAGTTCAAGAAAATCGCACTCTTTCCTGGTCAAAAACACAGAAGCTGCGCTTACACATTTATCCGGACCAAGCTTCCAAATGTGGTACGCCTCAATGATTTCCCTTTCACGCTGCGTCTTAGCCTTGCCTAAAATAGAAACATTTTCAAACCGTGGTGTACACCCACACAGCTTGCAATGTAGCGGAAGGTTACCACCCGTGCCAGAGGGTAGAAGATTTGCATGTTCCCGCATACGAACGTTAATACATCGACCAGATTGTCCAATGTATAGCCTATCGCAACTCAAAGGAATGCCATAAACCACACATGTGGCACATGCGCAGTATTTTTTTACATGTTTAACATCGCATGTTCTGCTTGGCGTGCCGAGCTGCGCAACTCTCCTACAAAGACCTGCGAGTTTGCTAGGTGCGGAACAGACCAATCTGATGTCGTTTCTGGCAGCAACCTTTTTCAATCTGTGCGAAATACCGTGTACGTATGGCATAACCACCAGATTCTTTTGCTTTTGGTCTTGAACATCAGCATCGCTCCTGTGTTTAAACTTTAAACGCTTAAACAAAAATTCAGCCACAGTAGTGAACAAACTGTTAGGATAACCTGCCGCCAAAAGCCTACTTTTCTGCTCGACAACGCTGTCTTGCATTTTATGCGTGCAACTCTTAGCCACGGCATTAGATAAGCATAAATTGGCGATAGCCCTTTTAACTAGTTTAGAGTGGGAGGAATCATAGGGCAAAAGCATCTTTTTAGTCCTTGGACTATACATCCAGCACACGTGACCATGAGAATGAAAAGTGAGAGTCAAGTCTAGGAATCTAATGGAATTTTCTTGTGGTGCTTCATGAGTGAAACGAAAAGCTGAGCAGCATGATTGAAACACTGACAAGATGTTAGCAATGACGTCAAGGATAAAATCACTCCTACCAATATTTAGAAGGACAAGAAAATCGTCAACATATCTAAAAACACGGGCAACTCGGTCATCATCAAGGCTATCGCACAAGCGTCTGTCCAAATTAGCTAAGAAAATGCTGCGAAGTACCGGAGCAACACTTGACCCTATACAAATACCATTCTTCTGTAAAAACAACTTGCCTTCAAAGTTGACAAAAGTTGTCGAAAGGTAAAAAGTTCAATAAAGTTTGCGGTTGAAAGGCCGCACGCACCTTGAAAGGAGGTCTCTCCATGAGATTCAATGGCCTCACTGCAAACCGTTCGTCATGGGGGGACAGAGTAAAACAGCTCTTCAATGTCCACTGAGAAAGCTGTGTTCGCCACTAGCGCTCCCGACCTCAATGCTTCAACCAGCACATTCGAGCTGTCCAAGCCACACGGATCCTCAGGTACAAGAACGTTGAGGGAGCCCTGCAGAAACCTTCCAACAAGTTTCTGCCACGAACCTTCTTCTGTGACAATGGTTCTCATAGAATACTCCGGCTTATGAGTCTTAAGCGTAAAAAATACAGAGAGCACATCACCTTTGCTCTTCTTGACCGACTTCACGAGAGGCTCGAGGTGAAGCTGCTCCAAAATTTCAACGGCGTTTTTCTTGACTTTTGCAGGTTTTAGGGCAACCCCTCTGAAGTTCTTGTCCAGCGCTTCCCTCGCTTTTTGGTGGAATGAATCATTGGGAAGTACAACAAATCCACCTTCTTTGTCAGCCTGCACGATGCTCAGGTCATTAGCAGCGAAATACCGCACCACTGGCCGCAAGACTTTTTCCGAAGGCCCACGGGACACTGCAGGCTTCCGAAGTTGGTCAATACCTTCCGAAAGACACCTTTCTTTTTCCTCGGACGGTGCTTTATGTGATAACTCCCGAACAGTTGCCAGAAGCTGCGGAGGGGACACGCTGTTTATATGGGCTTCGTCGATGCCCTGATTCCGCAGTGCCTGCATGACTGCTGATGTGTCCACCGAATCAAATGCCTTCTCATAATCTGTGAAGGCTATGTATAGAGGTTGGTTCCAGCGATGCCGTAGAGGTAGAGCATCAGCCTCGCATGCAAGAAGTCCGTGGTTCGAATCCCCGTGCCGGACAATTCCCAACCGGATTGAAAAAAAAATCCTCGTGATGATGGAATTGCGTAAAAAGGCCTGGGGTGCGGCCTCACTGGCGAACACAGCCGGCAATGCGCTCTTTCAGCAGAGCAGGATTGGCCACCCTGGTGCTGCACTTGGCCACTACCTCCCACATGAATACATCCAATTAACCCTCGGCCCTCAGTCCCCAGCGGCTGCGAAGCAACTGACCAAGGCGGCGGTTAGACCTCCGACGCAGCAGAGGGTGCTAGGTAGGTAGGCAAAAACTTTATTTTTCCTTTTGAAAGGAAAGGGGCAAAGGGATAGAGATGGGAGGTGGTTGCTACACACGGTAGTCCTCCGCAACCCTCTCTGCCCAACCCAGGATGGCCTCCTGGACGTTGGGTTTCAAGCTGCGCAAGGCAGCCTCCCACTGCTCCTCATTATTTAATACTTTTCGGAGGGACGGGGGGAGGGGGGTGCTTAGGGCACCCCCCACATGATATGATTAAGATTTGCTTTCCTTGCGGAACAATATTTACAGGAGGGTGCTAAGAATCTCTGGGCCCGCACAGGCTGCCATTGGAATCTGAACTTGGCGACGTTGAACGCTAGAACGTTATCTAGTAGAAGGAATTACCGTAGATTAAAGCGTACTTGTAAGCGTAGCATGCGCCAACAAAACGTAGATATTTTAAATGTTTCACCGCGCATAGAACAAGGACAAACAAAGATGAGACACAAAGAGCGCTGAACTTACGACTGGCTTTTATTTTCCTGCCACAGCAACATATATGCTCATTTCACAGGAAAAAGAAGAAGGAAATACAAAGCGGACGAGCTATGCAAAAGGTAGTCAAGGGAATAGCAACCGATCATCGATATCGCATGTTTTACGATGCTCGCAAGAACCAAAAATAGGACAGCGCGTGAGATCATAGAAGCCCAGGAAATCCTGAGACGGGGTAAAAAGTGTATCAGTGTAGCTTTGCTTGCTCTTTCGAGCAAGGAATGCGAATTTTTTATCGTAATACATGCGATATCGATGATCGGTTGCTATTCCCTTGACTACCTTTTGCATATCTCGTCCGCTTTTGTATTTCATTCTTCTTTTTCCTGTGAAATGAGCATATATATTGCTGTGGCAGGAAAATAAAAGCCAGTTGTAAGTTCAGCGCTCTGTGTGTCTCATCTTTGTTTGTCCTTGTTCTATGCGCTGTGAAACATTGAAAATATGCAGCACCAACTAGCCCAACTCTCCACCTTAGTAGATATTTGCTACTTAAAGCGCCTTGCTGTTGATTGCATGTTCGGGCAAAACGACCTAGATTATTGGCTCGGGCCTCTGTCGGGCCCGATTTGTGGTCGGGCCGGGCCGGGCCGGGTAGATGGAATTTTTTCTCGGGCTCGGGCCGGGCCCGGGTCTCGTTTTGAGTCACCGGGCCGGGCTCGGGCGGGTAAACTTCAGCGAGTGCCGGGCTCGGGCCGGGCCCGGGCCGAAAGTCACGGCCCGTGCACTGCTCTAATTTGGATTTACATTGTAGGTCGTGTGGTTGTATAGCCCGATTCGAGAATGTCGCAGTCATGGGGAAGGCGCGTGATAAGACAGAAAGGGAAATCATCGAAGCATATTTTATAAGACAGTACAAAGACAAATGCGTGAGCATGGCGTCTACTTTCCTTTCGGACAGAGAAGTTATGTTTTTAAACGGTCATGTCTAATTTTTTAGGTTGTTACTTCGCACAAGTCTTGTTCTTACCTCTGGAAATTTTTTAGTGATTTTTTGTGTTTTTTAGATACGTGCACCGTTTTCACCTGTTTGTTTTTTTCTTGAGCATAGGTAACGTTTTTAAGTTTATGGTTCTGGCCTTCTTGGTGCTATGCTTCATCGCTGTTATACCTTTATCACGTCTGTAAGTTTACGATTTTGACTCTCTTGGCGCCTTGCTTCATCGTTGTTGTACATTTATCACTGATTTTAAATGTGTGGTTAACGGGAGTAGTTCTCTATTGCCTTTATTTTTTCTTGTTTCATTAGAGTGACGTTTCCATGTGGTGGTGGGTCATCTGAGGGTCGGTGCAAAAAGATTATATGCGCGTGTATACAGGGATCACCTTGTAATTATGCAGGAAAAGACATAAGAGATGATAAGAGATGATAAGAGATGTGCGATGATAAGAGATGTGCGGTTTCAGTGCAACAATTGTTAAGATGCTTAGGTTTGTGCGCAATGTGTTGGCGCAGTGATGTGCATGCCTATATAGGGTGGCTTCTTGAACAGAAAAATGAACAGTTGGTAGTCTGCGCTCTTTCTTGTCTCTTCTTCTTTTATTTCTGTGCTCGCGCAGCGTGTTCAGTTTTCTGAACGCGCCGTTTTCAAATAGGGGGGACCCGCGGGCGGTGAAGATTGAAACGATGTGCGTGCTTTGAGCTTGTCCCCCCTCAGGAAAAAGAAAAGCATTCCTGGCGGAAGCAGTCATAACCACCTTGAGAGCAGCAGCCCGACAACAGAGCGAGAGGGGTGACGAACAATAGTCCTCGCCGGGTGCCAGTCGGGCAGTAGCGTAGCCAGAAATTTTTTTCTGGGGGGTTGAACCATACTTTATGTATGTTTGTGCGTGCGTTTGTATGTGTGCGTGCATATTGCCACGCGCGTTTCTAATTTTCACAGTTGCTGTATTCGATTTCCGCCCACAAAGATTATTCAGCAGTACTCGGCGCAGACCGCGCCTTATTGTTCCAGAAGCTTCTCGCTTGTAGTAGATCGTTCTGTTAAGATTGCACGCAAGACGCTAACACTCAAGATTATTCCAGAGCTTGCGCGACGACTACTGATAAGGCTAGAATGTTCGACGCGTGCGTTATAAAAGCCGGCGCGTTCCAACGATGTTCAGTTTGATCGACGGCCGACGCTCTGTTCGCCGCTATCAGTGCAGTGTGTATTGCTGTAATCTGACTTTCTGTTTACCGGCCACAAGTTTACCGGCCACAAGTTCGGCCTAATAAACAGTTTCATTTTGGACCTACCGACTTCTACCTTCGTCGACGTCACGACCACGTGACATCTGGTGGAGGTGCTTTTCGTTCATGTACCGGACACCCCCGTCAAGCCGTGAACCCAGCCCAAGTCGCCAAGAAGAAACCGACACCATCCAGGAGAGTCGAGCCAGCCGGAGACTACAAGGACTGGCACCACAATACGGACTCCTACCGGACAAGCCAAAAGGCACGGCGACGAAGACGACAGGCACGATGGCGGCCGCTGCGTCCCCTGCCAACGATCGTGATCCAGCCACCGAGAGAGCCACCGACTTTCCACGGATCGCCAAGCGAGGACCCCGAGACCTGGCTGGAGACGTATGAACGAGTCGCGGCTTTCAACAACTGGGACTCCGACGAAAAACTGCGCCGCGCTTACTTCTACGTAGAAGACGCCGCGAGGACGTGGTTCGAGAACCGTGAACCCACGTTACAGACCTGGGATCTCTTTCGGACGACGTTCCTAAGCACGTTCACCAGCGTGGTCCGCAAGGAACGAGCCGCGGCTATGCTGGAGACCCGTGTGCAGCTTCCCAATGAAAGTATCGCTATCTACACGGAGGAGATGAATCGACTGTTCCGGCACGCCGACCCCGCCATGGCTGAGGAGAAGAAGCTCCGGTTCCTGATGCGAGGTGTCAAGCAAGAGCTGTTTGCGGGACTTGTCCGCAACCCACCCAAGACAGTCGACGAATTCCTTACCGAGGCCACGACAATCGAAAAGGCACTTGAGATGCGGACAAGGCAGTATAACCGCCCCTCTTCAACAACCAACTACGCCGAAGCTCATACCCTCAGCACCAACGACCTGCGCGAGACCATAAGAGCGATCGTGCGGGAGGAGCTGCGCAAGCTGTTGCCTTCGCCGCAGCCGCAAGTGGATTCGATCGCCGACATAGTCCGCGAGGAAGTTCATCAATCGCTCGGAATTCCCGAAACACCGCAGCCTCATCCGGAGGCCATGACCTACGCCGCTGCGGTCTGCCGTCCTGTGCCCGCTCAGCGACAACGTCAAGACAGCGCATCGCCACAGTTCGGCCGCCAGACACCACCACCACCACCACCACCGACGCCCTACCGTCCTCCTGTCGGCCAGCGCTATGCGCCGCGCTACACGCCAAGGAAGACAGACGTCTGGCGCGCCCCTGACAACCGCCCGCTCTGCTACCACTGCGGGGAGGCCGGCCACACGTACCGCCGCTGCCAGTACCGACAGATGGGGCTACGCGGATTCGCCGTCAACGCGCCGCGTCCGCAGCCAGGCGAACGGCCTCGCGACATCGACGACTACCTCACCGGAACACAGTGGCAGCAACGACGACCTTCCCGCTCGCCGTCGCCCGGCCGCTACATGTCACCGCACCGCCGGCAGTACACTGGCCCAAACCGGGGCCGGTCGCCTAGCCCGTATCAGGGAAACTAAAGGCAGCAACCGATGGAGGTGCGGTTGCTGTACGACGAAATGCCGAAGATCCTCCGCGGCCGCCGACGACGACAACGCGACGAGACCTGCAGAACACGACGCGAAGCAGACGAAGCCCTGCCGACGAAACCTCGCGGACCGAAGAAGACCTGACGACGCAGCATGGAAGCGCCGCAACAAATCGACGCAGCCGTGATCCGACGCCGCGACCTAACCGCAACGCAAGGCGACGGACTAGCGACCTCGACGTTCTCATCGACGGCCACAACGTCACCGCTCTCGTCGACACTGGGGCCGACTATTCCGTCGTCAGTGGGCCATTCGCCACCAAGCTGAAGAAAGTAAAGACCGCTTGGAGTGGACCCGAAATCCGGACAGCTGGAGGCCACCTGATAACGCCGATTGGTGTCTGCACGGCGAGAGTCACCATCAATAACAGGACTTATCCTGCGAGCTTTGTAATCCTACAAAACTGCTCCAGGGATGTGATACTTGGAATGGACTTCCTAAGTGACCACGGCGCCGTCATCGACCTAAGGTCTGAGTCGATAACACTAACTTCAGAAAAAGCACTGCCTACCCAGACGACGCCGGGGTACCATGCATTGAACGTGATAAAAGAGCACGTCACCGTTCCGCCTCTCTCCAGCGTCATCATTCCCGTCGGCACCGAAAAACCCACGGACTTCGAAGGCGTCATCGAGGGCGATCAGCACCTGCTTTTAAACCGTCAGATTTGCGTCGCAAGAGGCATCGCCGAGTTGCGTGAAGGGAAAGCAACAGTGATGCTCACGAACTTCAGCAACGAATACAAGCATGTGAGCAAAGGCACGACGGTCGCCTACATCGAAGAAATTGTGGAAGCCAGCGATGCCCTCGCCCTCGCCGAGTTTACCGAACGTG
>JALIZH010015517.1:0-22530 GCA_030522465.1 Rhipicephalus appendiculatus
TTCAATAGATGCCAAGAACAAGAAAACACCGCGGACAGTCCAGAATATGCGCCGTTTGCTAGGAATGACCAGTGTTGTACACGTTCCTCTAAAACAGGAACGAAAGCTCGTTCCTCGTTCCTTCCCAATTTCGGAACGAGTTCCCGTTACAAGTTCCTCAAATGCAAAAGGAACTCGTTACAGTTACATTTCCGAAATTGGAACGTGTCGTTACATTAACGTTACATTTGAGTTTTTAATAAATATATAGTGTCGGATAATCATGAGGCGAAATAAAAGCGAGAAATTTAAAGCTCCCATTTAGCTGCATATATCAAACGAATTTAACATTTCCGACAGCAGGTTACACATAGGTAAAGGAATCTAAATAAACGCTCCTAGACAATTTTTTTCGAGACCACGGGCCTTACTACATACATGTTACTGCAACTTTCGCGCTCGTCTATTTCAAGTCCAACACATGTGGCACTTTTCAACGTCGGTCTTCAAGGGTGCAGTCAGGATACTGCACTTCACATATTCAAATAGAAATCTCCACCAATGCGCCAATATAATTGAATTTCCTGCGCAGGAAATGGCATCTAAAGGGAATATACTTAGGCGTATAATGAGTGCTGATTCAATATTTCAGTGTGAGCAGAAAATAATGTTCAAGATACAGATTTGCGCCATAGTAAAGTCCCCGGTTCACGGTCAGCGAATATGTTTCTGTATATTTCGTCCTCTCTCTATCTCATTCTTTCTTGCCTTTCGTTCTCTATGTCTTTCTCTTTCTTTACATTTTTTTTCGCTATCTCTCTCTCTCTATCTCTCTGTGTACGTTCGCTCGCCTTCTATCTTTCTTTCTTTTTCTTTTTCTCTGTCTCTCTATACTCGTTTTCCCCTCCTTCTTTCGTTCCTCCTCACCATCACTTTTCCTTCCCATCACCTTGCTATACTGTACTATCCAAGGATATGCTATACATTCCAAGTGTACGCGCGTGTTCCAGGAAAATGCATAGCCAATGATTTCCTCAACATCCTACTTCATCATTATATGGTCACTCAAGTGCGAAATTATACGATCCAAATGGAAGGTCGGCTAGAATAGTACATTGCATTGGTGAGGTGTTTATGCTTACCACCGTTCTATTGTGTAATCGGAAATGGCAGTTCTTTAATGTATTCGCTCTAGAGATGAATGCGAATTCTTCAGTACTATTTGTTCGTCGTTGGGTCGCGATACGAGCAAAATGAACGTATTAGTTCTCTGTCTGTATTGAATTGCTTCGAAGTGTCCATGCTTATGTTGAATAAGAAAGAAAAAAAAACTACATTGCTGAGTGGTTACGACGCCCGCCTGCCGATCGTGGATAGACGGTGTCGAATCTCGACTCGCCGAAAACATTTTGTAGCCAAGAATTTATCTCTTTCTCAATATCCCTTCCTTCCTGTCTCTCTGTACTCGTTCTCTCGCCCCATAAGAGTTATTGCATCCGCGCCGGACAAATCAGCGCCTGTGTTCTGGGAGTGTTACAAGCTGCCACTCAAGCGTCGCCGGCGCGAAGTCGGCGGCTGGAATGACAGCAGGTTGGTCCGTTCCGTACGCAAGTAGACGCAGTGAAAGGATCGGAGACGTGTTTGGACAACAAAACAACAGCTTTAATCTAGCTATTGC
This sequence comes from Rhipicephalus appendiculatus, assembly GCA_030522465.1. Classification (NCBI taxonomy): domain Eukaryota; kingdom Metazoa; phylum Arthropoda; class Arachnida; order Ixodida; family Ixodidae; genus Rhipicephalus; species Rhipicephalus appendiculatus. The sequence continues at coordinate 1,658 of JALIZH010015517.1, forward strand.
GGCACAAGCACTCTAAATGCAGCACTTCAACTAAACTAACAATATACAAATAGAGTCAAACAATAAGCTTACAAAATACAAGTACTACAAAATACACAAGCTGAACTAACACTAAAGGAAAAAATGGAATAGTATTAAACCGAAAAGACGTGGAAGTTCGATGGTATAAACAGGTGAATGCATACGTGAGATTACCGGCAGCGTTGCGTCCACGACGATCGGGATGCGAAAAGTCCCGAAGAGTTCTGGCACGAGACGACTGCGATGTCGGTGGATCCGAGATTCAACGCCGATGCTTCCTGGGAGCTAGTGCTTGAAGGCGATCTCAGGCAGGTTGAGCTAACCTGAGATTGAAGTCCCGATGCCTACGTTGCAGACGTGTCTCAACTAGGCGAACGGCTAAGTTTAGGTGGCCAGCCGATACAAAGCGCACACTAAAAACTTCTAGAAGGGATACTCGTTCATCTATTTCTACACCATGTTTGACAAGCAACTAGACTGATTAGCAGGGCCATATCCTGCGCTTAAATCCCCTTCGTGTCGCCTCATTCTCTTCCTGGGGGAAAAAGGGACCATTGACATGGGTCCAATCATGCGCATTGCATTGTCACAAAGTCCGCCCTCAAAATATTGACGACGCCCATTTTTAACTAGGGGAGGGTTCTCCAATAACCAAGAGAGACAACCCGTTTAACGTGACCGCGTAGGCGGCTCGTACACCTGCAGCTTCTTCCGTGGGAACGGTATCTTGCCTCGGTTCTCAGCCGAGCGTTTTGCAGTCTAAAAGTTCGGGGCACACTGCGGCTGTCCCAACAAAAGCTGTCGTCTTCGCGGTACAGAACACCGAACACCCTTAACACCCCCTTCCGCTGATCTTGGCGGCTCTAAAAACAAGCCGGTGCGCTGGTCAGCGGGGGAGTGCGGCGCGCGGTAATCGGCATGACGACGGTTCGAAAAAGTGGCATTCCGTGACAGGGAGAGAACTTAGAGAAGCAGAAGAGGACGGCGATGACGAAGAGAATGCGTGCCGGTTCATGCTGATGATAATTCTGTTTCAACCGACACATGGAAACCTCGAGCCTAACATCTCTGCTGTAAAAAATCAACTGTTCCTCCCGAACGTGGTCAGTCTCGGCGTCTTTCGCTTTCCTGCACCCCCCGGCGGGCGCCTTGAAGTAAAAACCAGGATGCATCGTAGTCACGTGATGGGCGAGCGCTACATTTTCGCGCTTCACACGGTCGCCCATCCGGCCTGTTCTGCATGATGTGCTGCGTGCGTGCGCCTGTTGAATGCCGTGGAACGTTTACAGAAGGAACGCCGTTCCCTCTACCGTTCCTGCTTAAACGTAACGAGTTACCGTTACAGTTACACCGATCCTGAATGGAACGGTGGCGTTCCTCCGTTCCTGCCAAAAGGAACTAGTTCCTGGAACGTCGTTCCTTGGAACGCCGTTCCGTACAACACTGGGAAGGACCGATCGCTCTTAAATTCTAGTAATCGCCATTGCGCCCATGCGACGAAGCACGGCAACGACGGAAGCACAAGGATTATGTTAATTTTATCGCAAAATATTGCTATACCGTGCATTCGAATCATTTTAGACTTATTTTACGAGCTAATTTAAGCCCAAATGAAATGTTCCAAATCTATATGATCCAAATACAAACTTTACTTTTGAATACCGACGATACTGGGCTATGTATATTTTAGCCACATTATGGATTTCAGGTATTTATGGGAGAGGAAAATACAGGAACTGGATTTCATTCCAGTTCTCTCTCACTCCTTCTCCATTTATCGCTTCTTTCTTTCCACCTCTTTCTTCCTCTCCCTGTCCTTGCTTCTATCTCGTTCTCTAGGCTACGTCTTTCTGTGTTTTTATCTTTTTTATGTCTTTTCCCCCCTTTATTTCTTTCTATTTTCTCTTCCTCTTTCTATTGCTTTCTTTCTCTCTCTGGCTACGTTTTTATATGTTTTTATCTTTACATTGCCTTTATTCCCTTTAATGCTCTCTACATTTTCTTCATCCTTCTTTCTATCGCGTTCTTCATTTCTCTCTTGTTTCTATCTCTTTCTCTCTCACTCTCTTGTTCACGTGTTCGTTTTCGTTTCTCACTCACACCTTGTGTACACGGTGGTGGGGCTTGCCCAGTTCCTGTGGCCAGTCCTGTAGCTGCTCGTTCAGCCAGTTGCAGAACGCATAGGCTTCTATGGAAGTTACACTACCAGTATACCATGGTACAGCGCTGGATCGCGCACGATAACCTCAAATTTATATAATATTCGCTGTTGATATTTTGTATATAATATACGCATGTTCACGGAAATGAGTCCCGCAGGCTATCTTGACCGCGAAATGTTGTGTTTGTAAACCTTTTAAAACACCGAACATTAGCAAGCTGCGCTAACAAGCTCCTTCAATGTGGTTGGCCACACGCAGCATCCTCTACCACTCTTGTGTAACCCACGTGTTGGAGATTTGCCCGTGCACATCAAACATATCATTTCTACTTATTCGCGTTCTCGTTACAGTAGGGGTAGCTTATTAAAAATACATATGTTGCGCAGCACTCATTCCGCCGTCGTTTTCCTTCAGCATTAAATATATGCGGTGACATTTCATTGTCGAGTCATTACTGTTGGCAGCATTACCTTCCAGTAGAAAACGAAGTGAAAACAGACCATGATATGTGTTCAGTTGCTTGTTTAGATGGAAAATCATTGAAACACAGGCTGTCGGCAGAGACAACGTTAGGATTGGCAGATATGTCTTATTCATTTCTGCAACTTCCTATCTTAGCACGTGCATGTCCGTGTTTCATACCTTCTTATCCAACCCAAAGAATGGTTGGGGAAATGGCAAGTGCGCAAATGAGGAAGGAGAAGTTGGGGCGGGTGTAAATTCAGTGAGTCAACTGGGAATAGGGAAAAAGAAAAAGGGAGGTGGTGTTGGGGATTCGCGACGAAAGCCGAGATGGGGAGGTATGATTTCGCTAGATAATGGTCGTCAAACTCGATGCCAGCTGACAATGGAAACTTCACGGTAACAACAACGGTTATAAATTCCCAGAAAAAATGTTGCAGTGGCTTAGCTCGGCTATGCCAGTATATACGTAGCGTTAGCAAAGGTTCAGCTGATTATTCTTAGCTTTCCTGATTGTCTAGATTGTCTAGGATTAGCTTGATTATCATGCTTACTACTGCTCCAATGACACACAAACACGATATACGTATTATGTGGCACATGTATATTTTTACTCAACGTCAGGTTGCTTCTCTATTGCCACAAAGACGGCTTGGTGATCAGAAGTAACACGCTGCCGTCTCAATGATCCCAACACAGTATTCTGTTCATTCTTCCTACCCTCAAGCGCTAATTGCCAGGCAACTACTTCGGGATCCGATAAGTCACGCTTCTCCGCTATTCTGCGCCGTTGAGCAGCATTTGCGCTCTCCTTCTCCATGGCTATTCGCCTCGTGTGCGACCGATGGCGGCGCTGCGAACGGCGCTCCGGTGACGCAAGGGCGGGGATTCGGCTTTTGTCGTCTGCTACGCTCTGGCTAAAACAGCAGCATTTTCGCACGGCGTTCCTCGACTACTAGCTGCATTTTCTGCTCATGATATTTCTTGAGATGACTGCTAGCATTACATGAGTTTAGGAAACGTTAACATTTAGCATATCTTCTGTATACCGACAGCTATCGCGGTCAGGCTCATGCCCCCCGAGTTCGTAGCGTCGCTCACTGGGCTGGATGGCGTTGAAATAGCTTACGTGAAAGCGCGAACGCCCCCCGCCAAGTGAGTTAAAGAGAGTCTCCGGTGCTTTCAAATCGCAGCGCGATCAATTTTGCGGCTTATTCGCAAAAATCAGCGTTGTGTAAACAGACTTGAGATGAACGAAAATTCACGCTCCACTCCCAATGGTAGTCATGTGGACTTGTGCAGACACGGCAGCCGACAAAATGAAATCGATAAGTTCATCGACCAGCGGGTTATTGCGGACCACTAGTATAGATTGGGCGAGCTGGATGCAAATAAGATCGCTCGGAATGAAACGCCAGCAGTGGTGCGCGTGGTACAGTTCGACTCTTATGATTAGAGATAGATACGTTCATAAGCCGCATTCATGTTTTCGATCGCGCAGTGCTACCTACTCGACTGTGCGAGCCTGCCAATGGTAATGACAGGATGGCGCGCACTATATTTCTAATGCTTGGGCAACGCGATCCGCTGCAGTGTTCGCGTTTCACTTGACACCGATAGTACAGCCTCGTAAAAATTAGGGGAAAATCGGCCAATGTGTCCAGGAAGAGGAGAAAGAGAGCTCTTTCCCACCATTCTTTTGAACCCTGTGGCTGATTATAGTGATTCTTTATCGTGCTGTAACAAGATTGAATATTTTAAGGTGGGAGCCTTTGATTCCACATAAATTGCGAAAATTGACCGTCGGCATCCCGCGTCGCCAGCGTCAACGTGAGTGATGCGAAAATTCATCACATGATCACGTCATCATGACATCCCAGACCGACAAAATTTGTGACGTCAAACCGTCATGTCACATGATTGCGTCATCACATGACATCGTCGCTTTGCATTGCATCATTGATTGGTGGGCCGATCTCGGAGGCGATGCAAAACCAGGTGATGTGTAGAAAGCTTCAATGAAAAACCACGTTACGTCCAGAAAGCATTCGGAGGGGGGGCGGCGAAGGAACAATACATCGACTCAAGAAAAAGATGGCTTTCGCCTTCGAGTCAACTTAGGCAAATGCATGAGGAACTCGAGTCTCTTTAGTACAGTGATCGCACCAAGCCACATCAGGGAGTCGACCGTTGAGACTGATTTACAGTATTTTATTGCATATACATCTTTCGATGCGAAAGCATTATATTTATCAACGTTAGTATGATTACACTAATTCTGTTCAGCATATTTTCAGACCACCGTGATCGCATGGACAAACGTCGATTTATTAACGTAAAGATTAAAATATGTAGCAAAAAAATAGAACAAAAACAAAAGAAAATCACTCCGGACAACCTACCAATATTTCATATCCCCGTCGTGCATCCCCTTTAGACTCACCCTGTTTATTTTGTGTTTCAATTTAAAGTACTTACGACGCGCTTACACAGCAGCTGCTAAAAATGTGTATTTAATCAAATGTTGTTGCCGGTAACGCCACTTAATTTATGTGAATGACATCACACGTCGTTTGTCATGCTCCGAACATATGAATTGAATCGAAGGAGCAGGCTTGGCGAACACGCGCAGCACGCGGTATACATTTATTGCGCTTTAACGCAGACATGGAAGCTGAAGCCCGAACGCTGAAGTCAGTTATCGAAAACGGGCAGGGAAGTCATTTTGAGTGCGCCACGGCCATAGAACAGTCGCGAAAAGAAATATTCACCATAGAAGCAGATGTACACATGGATGGCTAGCAGACGACAACAGGAGCAATCGACACAGAACGTGCTCCTGACGGCAACTCCGCTCGATTTCGCTGTGCATTTTGCTTGAACATTGAGTACAAATTGCTTTATCAACTCGCCCACCAATGTTTCAATAGATGCCAAAGCTCTACTGTACAGTCATTATTACTCATCGGAATCGCGTATGATTAAGCCCAGGGAGCGCCGATGAAATGCAGACGGATTCGATCGGTACGCTAGGCCTACCTTCGCTGGGAGTCGTACTCGTACGGGTCGTATTTGGTTGGCCCGATCTCGGCGCAAGTGGCTCGCGAAGGTTGAGGTTTGCGCATTTCTCAAGCCTCTCACTATCCCATTAAAGTGTACCCGAGGTACGCAAAACTGTAAGGATTGCCAGAGATGCGCTTGAGTTGTGGTTTTGCCGACCGGCGTTGTTTTTCTGGCGTACTTGTAGTACATGCCGCAGCACCGCAAGTTGGATCGGACGCCGGATCGTAACGTTCGTAGATTATTCCTCGGCCAGCCCTGCTGAAAGATCGTCCCAACTATATTTGTAAGCGCGAAGCTATAGCTCCCAGACTTATGAACCACATTGAGCCGATATGACAGAATGCCAGCTGATAATTGAAATTTAATAACGAAAATGGCGTTCAATGTTGGGTAGCTTTTATAGTAAAAGGCAGACGTGCCTACAGTGATCCTAACGATCACCAGTTACTTACACGGGCTCGGTGTATGTTTGTCTTTAATACGCACAATAGAGATGTTGCGCCACCGGCACTAGAAGGGGGGGCCAGACATCATGGGTATATATACCGGTTGCTGAAAGTATGGTTGTCCGTAGCGCGAGCGGTATATGTTCAGTGTTGCTATGTTGTGTACGATTGTAATGTGTGTGCCGATGCCTGTCCCGTATATGTGACGTAAGCTTCAAAAATCTCAACCTGTTCACTGTTAGATTGTAGATAATGCTCGACAATTATTAATTTCTTTTGCGCTAGTCCTAGCAGAAAGAGTGATTCTACTCTTGGAGGGAGTTGATGCACTCTAGCTAGACCAGATTATAAAATTCTGTGAGAGAGTAGCGTAACTCCCGCAGAGAGTGTATGCACTCCATTTCAGAAGCGTGACTTTACTCTGGCGAGAGAGCTTGTTCACTCTCGCTCAGCCAGAGTAGCAGAACTCTGTCGGGAGAGTGTGCCTACACTGTGTAGCAGAGAGTTCTCAGCACTCCTGAAAAGAGAGTGAAATATGGGACAAGCGTTTACTCCCGCAAAGGGAGTCGCTAGTACTCTCTTAGGGCTGTGAGTGTATATACGGGGTGGCCGGTTGTGCAGCGCGAGCAGTCGGTTTTTTCTACCAAGAAACTCGCTAGCAGACGCTGCCTGCGTCGGCGTCGCGAGGCGAGAGAGGGGGGGGAGCGTAGGAGGAGAGAGAGGGGGGGGACGCGCATGCGCAGTGGCAATGTGGACGCCGCGGGCAGGGATGCCTAGAGGAGAGAGGGGGGGGAGCGTAGGAGGGGAGAGAGGAGGGGAGGCGCATGCGCAGTCAGGGTGTGGTTGCCATGGGGAGGGATGGATACCTAGAGGGGAGAGAGGAGGTTTTTATTTTTATTTTTAAAGGGTTTGCGCATGCGCAGTAAGCGTGGTCACGCGGCACACCACCACCACCACCGGATAGACGTCAGACTCTGCCCAGGCGGCGCTGCGAAAAACGCCGCCACCAGCGCTCTCATCGCCGCCCTAGGCCATAACTGGGTAGTGCAAAGAGAGCCGTCCGCAAGCGAATGTGCATAGAACTCCCCCTCTTTCGCTCGCGTTGAGGGCTGTTTTCCTAAATCAAGGACCTGGAAAGCTTCTTCCGCCAATCCACCCTCGCTTCAGAAAAGTAGGAAGCTCATCAAAGTGAACTGCGGCTACAATGCAAAAGATGTTTCAGTTATTTCGGCGTGCTGCAACCCAGCGCAAGCGAGCATCGCATGACATCGAGTTCTAGGCACTCCGACGTGCGTTCTGTAAGGCCTCATTGCGTTAAATTTGGGCATATACATAATGTCCAAGCGATGAAGTACATACACGAGCAATGTTTCTTACGATCAGTGGTACAAAGCTTGCTTTATCAGGCACGAACGGTCGCGGCCATTTTCGCCTTTGCAGTTGCATTCTCCATCCATGAGCGTCTCAAAGAGGAATGCGGTGTCCGTGTCGCGCTCTGCATCGTCCACCGAAATCGTCTCTGAAAACGCTTCGTCCACAAGAATACGCTGCTCTGCAGAACCGGCAAGTCATAAGCTTTCTTTTGGTATCGTTATTTTCATCCTACGCCCCATCCGCCAAAAAATACTGCCACTTCAAGTTTTGAAGCGGCGAAGGCGTCGCTAGGCCTAACCTCCAGCCGCTCCGAGCCGGCATGGCTGACGAGACGCCAGCGTCAGATACCACCTCCGCTCCTACCCCTATCGATTCGGATGAGCCTGAAGACGACTGGATAACGCCCGGAAAGGTCCGAAAGCCTCGACTAGCTGCCCGCCCAACTTTTGAACTCCATGCGGTCGGGGTTCACCTGCCAGCGTTACCCTCCGATGCCCCTGCAATGCTGCTGGAGATACTCCCAGCTTTCATAAGAGCGGCAAAGCTACCGACGCATACTTGCGCCGACGTTTCTGTTCACCTACGAAATCGAAACCGCCTCGCCATTCTCAAGACCCACCACATCGAACTCGTCAGCCGCCTTCTCAGTATTGAGAGCATCACGTTAGCTGGCCACACATACTCCGTCGCTCCGTATCTCGCAGCTCCCACGAACTCGTGCCGCGGGGTTATCCACGGAGTTGCCCCTGACGCTACTCCAGACGAACTTCTTCGTGATTTGGACTGTTATCAAGCTGATATTCTACTGGCTCGCCGCATGGGCAACACCACCACCGCCCTCATCACTTTCGCAGGCTTGCACGTCCCGTATTCTGTGTACTACCATCGGCTCGAATTCCGCTGCCGCCCACATAAGCCTCGTGCTCATCATTGCACTATCTGCCTGCAGTATGGACATCGTACGTGTGCGTGCCCCGGAAACCAGCGTTTGTGCCCCACCTGCTCCACCGCCGTCAACCAGCCTGAAGAACCACATTCCTGTTCTCCATGGTGCCTTCACTGTCAAGGCCATCATGCACCCTTCTCGGCGACATGCCCTGTTCGTAAGCAACGGGATGAAGCTTGTGCCAACGCGGCAATGAAACAACGTCTTCAACACAGACAGCAGTGGAAGAGCGTAAACGCACCCCAAGCCCCAGCGAAAGCCTCGACTCCTTCAGCTATAACTCTAGCGCCTGCCTCGTCAAACCTACTGCCCACACATGCACACTGGGGAGGCCAGCGCTCTCTGCTCCAGGCGCCACCAAGCTCCGTGCGACCCACACCGGATGTACAGCCTCAGCCTACGGCCTACCAGAAGCCGGCCCCGGTCAAACAAGATTTGCCCCTGCAGAAACCCGTACAAGAGGTAAGGTCGCCGACGACTTCCACACCCGCACCCGCACCCGCATCCGCAACCCTCCCCACCCCCCTGCCACATTGAGCAGCTCGAGCTTAGGTTGGCAGAACTTACCTCACGCGTAGCCGCACTTACGTCCCTTGTTGAGATGCAACAAGCACGCATCGAGACGCAAGACCAACGTACTTCAAACCTCGAGACACTCATTTCAAACCTTACACAGTCCCTTAACAATCTGAACTCCACCATTAACAAAACCTTCAACGATGCCCCAAGCCCTATGGAAGACAAAAACCACCCCTTCAAACGCACCCACCCGGTACCCGCTTCGTCAGTAGGCCTGGCCCCCCAAAATAAAGCCCGCCACCCTTCTCGCTCAATCTAACCCTTCAAATAGCCAGCATCATGGCGATCACAATAATTCAGTGGAACTGCCGTAGCCTCTCGACAAACCGCACCCCTCTGCAGCAATGGCTTCTTACGCAACCAAAATTACCTCACTTTATGCTACTACAAGAGACAAAACGCACAAAAAATATACCAGGTTACCGAGCTCTGCATGCTGACGCCACCACGCCGCTGTCTTCCATTTATATTCGCCGTGACATTGCTTATGAACAGGAAGAAGTTCCATCCTCGTTACTTCCATGGGTAACAGCTGTTTCCTATTACCCAGATCCCCCGCAGGCCCCTCTCACACTTGTGAATGTCTACAATCCCCCCAAACTCAACGACTATCCTCTCTCCTCTCTTTCAATTTGTCCGATCCTTTCCAAAACACCGTGATATAATTCTTGGGGGCAACTTCAATGCCCCTAATACCATCTGGGGATACCCAAACACTTTGCGCGCTGGCCGCATTCTTCACTCACAAGCTATGCAGCATTCATATACACTTATCAACACACCAGACACACCCACACGAGATGGACACGCAACACAACGCCATACAACTCCTGACCTCACCTTTCACCGTGGTCTCAATCCTCCAGAGACTTGGCAGGTCCTCCCGGACACCCTCCTGTCCGATCATCACTTAATTGAAATTAAACTGTCCCTCACTGACAAACCCAAAAGACGCATAACACTGACCAATTGGGACCTCTTTCGTCGCCTGCGAGTCCAGGAATCAAGACCCAGTTACGATGTGTGGGTGAACTCGCTAAAGCAAACGCGATCAGTGGCCACCACCACCACACAAGCTAATCCACCATCTGACCGCCCCGACCCACACCTCATGCGCCTCTGGAGACGCCGTAAGCGCCTCCTTAGTCGCATCCGCACTCAACCTAGCAACACCCAGCTTAGGCATGCCTTAGACACACTGAACACTGACATACTAATTCACTGTTCCACGCTTGCGACGACAAACTGGAATCGCATATGTGATTCTATTAACGCTTCCCTGCACACCAAGTCACCTTGGGTGCTCCTACGGTCCCTCCTTGGTCCACAACCTGCACCTCTCCCCACAATCCCAAAGCATCTCTCCGAGCATGGTGCTACTTCCCTCCTTCAAGAGGTGACCGATATGTACATTCCTCCCCCACTCCCTTCTCTGTACCCTGAATACACGGGGGTTTCTAACAGCGTTTTGGACGACCCCTTTACAATGCTCGAGCTGGAACGAGCCTTGGCTCAAAACAAGGCTGGAACCACTCCGGGTGCTGACAACATCACCTATACCCTGCTGAAGAATATGCCAGATTCGGACAAAGAATTTCTTTTAGACCAAATAAATGAACACTGGACCAGCGGCATTCTTCCCGATGAATGGACCTCTTCCGTCATCACACTCATACCGAAGCCCGGCAAGCCCGCCACAATCTCTAACCTGCGTCCCATTTCACTAACTTCCTGTGTAGGGAAAACCATGGAACGCATGGTTCTCGCCCGTCTTACTGATCTTCTCGAGGATACTCACTTTCTTCCGTACAATCAGATAGGCTTCCGCGCTCACATGTCTACTCAAGACCTCTTTCTCCTCCTCCAAGAAACTTTCTTTCGACCTTTGAAGTATCAAGTTCACGCACTTGTCACTGTCGACGTGCGCAAGGCATTCGATACCATACTTCACGACGCTATACTTTCTCCCCTCAAAGACAGTGGCTGCGGACCGCGACTCTACTCATATGTTTGTGCATTTCTCCGCTCGCGACGGGCCCAGTTCCGACTAGGGAACACGCTATCTTCACCCATCACACTCACGCGCGGAACACCTCAAGGAGCCGTGCTTTCTCCAACCCTATTTAATATAGGGCTAGCCCCACTCGCAAAGGCTTTGTCTGAGATCCCCTACTTACAATCTATTCTTTATGCAGACGATATTACCCTTTGGTGCACTCACGGGTCACCGGGAGAGGTCGAACTCACACTACAGTCCGGCCTCAACCTCATTTCGGAATTCCTTTCCCGCTCCGGTCTGCAAGCAGCTCCAGAGAAATCTGAGCTTTTGCTCCTCTCCACTACTAAATACCAACGGTCTGTTAACCCACTCATTTCTCTCACTCTCGCGGGTACTCCCATCCCCCCGAACGTCATCTTGCCGAGTTTTAGGCTTTACCCTCCAAGAGCACTCTTTTACTCAAGCAACACAGTCCACGATCACTACATGCCACCAAGTAACTCACTTAGTCCGACGAGTAGTCAGGCGGCGCGGTGGCCTCGATGAATGCAAAGCCAATCAACTTGTTACAGCCTTTGCTCTGAATAAAATCCTTTATTGCCTGCCATACTGCACACTTACGCAAGCACAAATGCATCGCATTCAATCGGCTTTAAACACTCTCTACAAAGCTGCTCTACATCTCCCTGTACACACATCCACAGCCAAACTGTACGCGACAGGCCTATTTCTTCCACTAGCAGAGTTGTTGAGCCTCCACAGAGATCGACAACTGGGCCGCTTATCCAGCTCTGCGCAGGGCCATTGGTTACTGCGTCGTGCTGGCATCCGGCCCATTGACTTTCCTCTACACACCCCTCAACGACCCCTTCCCAGCAATCTCCGCTGTGCCCCTATACCCTCTAATATGACTCCGCATCTTCATGAAGGACGACGACGTGCCCGCGCTCACTTCCATGACCCCTACCCTCCGGACACGGTCACATGCTACGTTGACGCGGCGTATCTACAAAGCCATGGCTCTACTGCCTGTGTTATAACGCCTAACCCTCTTCACACTCCCATCACATCCACTGCTGGCCCTTTCTCCTTTCCCACCTCCCCCTTATCTCTTGAATTGGCCGCAATCGTTCATGCGACGCAAGAATTATGCCTTCTTCCTGCCTCTCCTCGGTACCGCATTTGTTCGGATTCCATGGCGGCAATCCGTGCTCTTCGAGACAACCGACTCTCCGAGGATCTTCATAATGACCTTTCCGACGCTCTTTCCCTTCTCTCCCCTGCTTTGGTCACTGTGGTGTGGGTGCCAGGCCACGCGGGGATTACCGGTAATCAGCTCGCTCATGAGCTTGCCCGCGAGATTAATAGCCGGGCGCCTGTGGTCCCTTTGCCGTACCCGCCCATAGCGGACGAGGCACTGTTCTACAAGAAAACTCTGAAGCAGCACTACAAAAACCTCCGGCATTCATTGCAGACTCTACCGCCACCACACCCTTCCCTCTCCACTGCCCAAACACACACACTAAGAGCCATTCAACTCAATACTCTGGTCACTCCAGCACGCCTATTCCTTTATCGCTACCGCTCCGATCCTTCGTGTCCTAATTGCCCATGTACGTACGCAAACGCAGAACACGTCCTCTTCTCATGCCCCGCTACCCTACAGTCCCCTCACTATCCTAACCCCCCCACCTCCCCACTGGCGGGTGTGGTTGGCGTCGGCGGCCTTCGCCGACCAGCTGGCCATGGTCCTCCTGGCGGAGGAATATCTATAGGTCTTAGTTTGACCTCAAATAAAGTTGTTTCTCTCTCTCTCCATCATTCTGTCGCTTCCAGTGCGTCCAACTTTTTTATTACGCATCGTCGAATAAACTGTTGACGGTTGTCTTCCGTTTGTATATACTGCAAATGGGGATACGTGCGTGTCCACTTTCTCGGTGTAAAACGAAAGGCAAAACCGTGGCCTCAAAACCGTGGGCAAGAAAGACCTGACGGTGATCACGACGAACATTTTGCGATTTACTTGTATGACGCCATTTGCTAGTTAAAGCCGTAACTTTGAACCTTCAATGCGTACGTGCGCGATGCTGCGTGATGACGACCAGTTCAGAGTATGGGTGGTCGCGGAGTGCGCGATGTTTATCGCGCGCTTCACCAGTCTGCATTTAACTGCTTCACGGCGCGCACACCGGTCTGAGGCTCTGCTCAGCTTCATAGTCAAGGTTACCACGGTTCTACGTCAATGCTACTCAAATCACTAACATGAGACCCACATTATCACACTTCCCATGCGACCGGCTGTGGAGAACGCGAGTAATTCGCTTACCGAACACGTTCGCAACGGCCCGTATCCAGAGCTCTCGCCGTTCTGCTTCGTGCAACAGCTACGGAAATCGGTAAAACTGAAGTCATTTACGTCCGTGGCAATTCACAACGCAACAGTAGCGTGGACTGAAGCCTTTCTTCGTAGCGCGCGCAGCTGTTGCGTCTGCTCTCGTTTTCGCCGTCGTTCTGTCACGCACTTCATGGCGGTTCGGTTGCGCGTCCGACTAGCGGAGAGAAATTCGTAGCTTTTTTTCTGAGTGTTCAACGCGCCAACACACCAAATATTTAGGTTAATCGTTGTTTCCAACTCGCTAGTTGCACATGGTTGCACAACAAACTGTGCAAGGGAGCCGGACTTTGCACTACTCAAAACTGCTCCGGCAGGTGGCACTAATTGTCTGCAAAATCTCCAGAGTCTGACGTCTATTAAGCTTCGCCATAAGATGCTTCACATCTAAAAATTGGCCGCGTATCTGCGTGCTTCGCTGCAAATGGCGTCGAAAGACGATAGTCTTGTGCCGGCCGTACTACTATGTTTTACCTTGCCTCAGACAGCGCCTACTCTACGTTGAATTGGCCGCATCTGGCTGGCGTTGAGAAAAAAAATTGAAGGACACTTTGTACATTCCAAAGTGTGTTCGGCGAAAGCGTGTGGCCATTCCACTGACTATGCCATGTCTTTAAATCTTTTACACTCTCAGTGGAATAACACACAAACCGAATGTGTGCGTGTTTTCTTTTTTTAATTTTTTATCGCGAATCGCAGCGAGACGCGAGACTAATCTTCCTCCGTTCGCATGCGTTAGTATTTTCTCGCGCTCTGCGCATCGTGCAAGCGCCATCCGCGTTCCAGCGCCTAAATTGACGGACGCTTTGTAAATTCGAAAGTGTATTCCGTGAACGCCTGTGACCATTCAGACGGCGTCGGTCAGAATGATTGCAAACGCTGGGCACAGCGACGCTACGCAAGCAAAGCGCGAGCGCTGTATAGTCCGACGCCACCAGCGTCCGTTCGCGCATTCCGGCGGCCGCCTGACTCCGTGCCAGAGCTCGGAAACGGACGGACGGACGGATACCGGACGGATGTGAGCATGACGCATTAAAGTCTTTCGCCTTAAAATTACACCATCTCCCGCTAAAGGGAACGATGTGTAGATGCGAAGCAGCGGGCGCTAACGCTTACACTGGCGGCGGCGATGACGCTGGCGCTCATGGCGGCGTTGCGCAGGAGAGAAATCTAGGGCGCAGTCTTAACAAAACGATCTACAATAATCCCGAAGCTTCTCGAACAATGAGGCGCGGTTTGCGCAGAGCATTGCTGACAGTCTCTGTGGGCGAAAACCAAATACAGCAACAGTGAAAATAAACGCGCGTGGCAATATCCCGATAAGTGGACATCAGGTGACGAAGAGCTGTTGTGTGTTCCGCAGGGAGTACGGGGGAAATCATCTTACAAATGTTGTCCGCAAGTCGACGAGGACAATGTAATAGGCGACAAAGGTGTGCTGGTACTGGAGAGGGATTCAGTGGTCATAGAAGAGATATGATATTCTTTCAAAGGGGTCAAATGCGCCATGGCGATGCCGCGGGGAAGAACGTGGGTAGAAAATCCGAAATACACGATTGGTATGCAAGCCCGATTCTCTTTTATTTAGATTATGGTGCTTGGCAGGGCAATATTTCGCGTCAGAACCACGTCGGTGAGCGGCGACACGACATGGTTGCTATCTGGGACGGGAAGATAGGGCGTTAGGATAACAGCTGAAACGTAATCATCTGTCGCCTCATGAAGACGCCACATGGATGCGTCATAACGTTACCATAATTTCTTCCATCACTCGGCTGACGCCGCCGACGATCAATTTTCGCGTTTTATGAGGCATCTTAGGCTTCCAGAATACTAGCGAACAGGCACAAAGACTACACAGAAAGGAGGAGGATAACTGCTTGTTGCATTAACGGGCATGTAAGGTTTTCGCCTAAAAAATATATTTCTTGAGTGAGTCTGAGTGAGCTCCATCCATTTTGCCGACCTATGGTAACTGCTATTGAGAATCACTTGTTGGCGCGCACGTTAAAATATTGTCCTTTTAGTACAAAGCACTGAATGAAAGATTAAGCTGCAGAAATGCTCCAAACTATTCTGTGTTCATTCTCACACGAATAATTTTTTCGGCAGCTTAAATGAACGTGTCTAAGTTAGCACTGCTGCATAATAATGGCTGATATTACTGAGAATTTGGGAAATGTGTTTGAAAAACTAACTAAGAGTGAAACAAAGTGGTTTTCATAGATGAGTGGTGAATTTCAGGATACAGAGAAAGGTCAAGGGAAAGCTAGTACTCGCACTTGCCAACCGGTTGAACGTACCGTATCTCTGCGTAGGAAGATGTTGTCTGTTGAGAAATTCCCCGATGCATTTCCTTACTCACATGCCTCATGTATATATGTAAATTTGTCAATTATTCGCCCAATTCGAACTTTCAAAACTCATGGTTAAAGCATTCAATGCATTTCGAATTTTTTACGACAGCACTTAATACTATCCGAGCACATAGAGGTAACGCAACTGCTATTAAAAGATTCCCCAGATGTACACGCAGATCGAAAGTATGATCGAGAGCGCATGTTGCATAGAATACTCAGAAAATAAGTATCACAAAGGACACCCAAGTAGTTTTGGGTATCAAGATGTTGAGTTGGCAATTTTTAGCAGTGGTAAACGATAAATCTTTCATGCAGGTCAGAAAAATATGAGAACAGCACATATTTTGGAAAAATATGTCATTTCTTACTACTTTGCAAAGCACAGCTTCATTTTTGCTTCAATATATTAGGTAGGTACACATTAAAATTCTACTATATTAGTTTATTTCAGTGCATAGTAAAGCAGCTCCTGGCAGCTGCGCCTCAAGACGCAGACCGATGATTCACTCAACCGGCTCCAAGTTTCTTCCACCTTGGGTTGCTCCATAGATGCTGCCGAGGGCTTGGCTGGGCGCCACAAATGATGCCACTGTAAAAAACAACGAGAATAGTTATTACACGCTGTAGCATGAAGTCTCCGTGCGTGTGTGGTTGTCGCCTGTTGGTTGGAATAAAGTTCCCTTCGGGATGTAGGGTCACTGGAAACTAAACTGAATGCTCTGGCGTGTTGGTAAAACATACTAAAAATAAACAGCGCGAACGACAGAGCATGGAAAACAAAAAGCAGTAAGCAAACACGCAGTTTTCCCTCCCCTTTATTTTTTTGATTATCTGTCTTTTGGACAGTTTTGTCTTATAGTGCCTCTTCATAGATATACTTAGGCATCTAATGCTATAAATTGTTCCTGTGGACCACATCAGGATTTTAAACGTAATTATTGTGTTATATGTAGGGTGACATTGTATAATGCCCACAGATGCCTTTTTTCGTCACTGGGCGAATTCGCTGCTGGAAGTTTTGATAATCTTCACTCACAGCTATACGTCATTTTCAATGTATGTCAGCGAATGTGCAGAGTAAATCAAGGCGGATTGTCGTCAGCATTAGCCTTGTGTATTTACTTGTTCTTGTTTTCATAGCGATATTTTTAACTATAGGTATTCGGGAGTTGCCGATGTGTTTTGTGCTTTCGTACTGCTCGCTGACATATGCGAAAGGTGATAGAAATTCTATTCAGGTTAACTGCTGCCATTAGACATAGTATTTAGAAAACGTGATTCTCAGAATTGGTGTTTATTGCTGCTAAATAAGAGATAGCTGCACAGAGAAGTGTGCAACTGAAGTATTTTCATCTGTATATTCGTCTATCAATTAGTTCTCCGAAAAAATTTAATTTTATTACATTTTTCTAGAATATCGAATCCAAATCTCTATGCTGTTGTACGCACTTCGCTGCGAGTTCTTTAGGCATTCGAGGCTCTTCATGCAGCGATTGGCTTCTCGAACGCACATTTAGCGTGCTGTTGACTAAGGGAGAAAACCACTAACTGAAAGGGAAGTGCTCTGGCTGGCCACCAATGAAAATAGGCTAATCTGTAGTTCATTCGCGGTGAAATAGTGAATATCCATTGCACATCACTAATTAGCTGCCCTCCGGTACATTCAGAAGCTCTGTTTTATGCCAGACATTCTTCAGTATTAGCCCCTGGAGCTGAGTATGGTGACCTAACACAGCAGCAAGATTACCTACCTAACACGGTAGCGACGATCAGAGCGAGACCATTTACTAGGCTGGCCTTCATGACGTTCTCACCTGAGGAAGACATAATGGGGACAATTATTACATTATTCACCAATGGAAAGGGAGGCAAGATATCAACGATTTGAGGAAATAGTGCCGACACGTATATTTATGCTTAATCATTATTGATATCCGAGCATGATATTATAGCAGATAAAGCAAAAATTGCTGGAAAATAGAACTGCATGGAAAATAACAGGGAACGCAATATTCCCTGGCATTCATCTTGGTTCGGGCTAATCCCTAATAACATATATGTTTATTTTGAACCCTCCTTCCGGTCATTTGACTATTAAAGAAACTATTACATGTCCTTATAGTATATTTCATTACAAGGTCTCTGAAACACAAAATACCAGTAAGTTCAGCCCAAGCTACCAGTAATTCTTATTATTGCTCAAGATTACCACTTCAATATAAGCATGTCATTCTGTAATATTTACATAAATTTTTGCCTAAAAAATACAAGAAGCATGGATGAAATGCCTGACACACATATCAAATGTCATTGAATGCAAAGAAAAAGCATTATAGGAAGCTACATATGCACACATTGCGAAAACCTGGAAAAGGACATTGTCATCACGACGGGTAATCGCACAACCATCACAACAATCTTGCTTGGTTCCGGTCAACCTTCCAATATACCAACAGGCAGAATTAACTGCTATATGAGCTTACTCTCCAGCTTCAACACATTTTCAACTAAATCTGATGTTTTCTCGAACAGAAATTCATCGAAAAACTCAAACTGGAGAAGTACTGTTACCGTTTGGATTCGAAGCAGCAAGTCCGCAGGAATCAGGCGAATGTGAGGTTGTCCTAGTCCTCAGTTCACAAGCTCTTTTATACAAAAACTATTGCTTTCGTTCAAACGTAATGTAGTTTCATAAAAAAGCAAAAGAAAATAAAATTTCATTAGACGACACACCTCATTTGCATAGGTTAAATTATAATATGCGTAAAGGCATTGTCTATGTTAAAACATACGGCAGGTGGAGCGGCAATATTAAGCCACAAAATGACCATTGTAATCAAAGAAATCATATTAAGTTCCCTTACATCTACTATCCCGGCCATGAACGCTACCTTATTAATTAAGGTTGCCTTTGTCTAGGGTGTATAGCTGAGATAAAACGTTAATAGTGTCTGCCAGTCTGACATCTGAAATCAAATTTTCTTGACATGTGAAATCAAATCAAGCTTTCGTCCTCGCGATCGAAGTTATTGTAACTGTTGTTGACTATTCCAAATTGGATTTCTCTCTGCCAACTGTTCATTGTGACATACCGACCGCTGTCGTCTTCAACGCTGACACATTAGTTTGTAATCTGAATATAGCTGAATATATGTAGTACTCCGGTCGAACATCAGTTGTGCACCATGTCTGCGTAACGACTTTTGTAGTAACCGGCATCATTATCAGCACTACGGCTATTTTGCAGGGGAATGACCTTTTGATATTTCTCCAATTTACCCATTCCTGTATTTACTAGGGCCAGGATGTCCTCGAAGGCTTCATAATCTCATCTGCCCTGCCTCACCCTGACACGTTTGGACTTGTCTACAGAGCTTCAATACTTTCATGAGACTATGTAATAATCTAAAGGCCATGTCGTAGTTCACGAGGCGTAGATCTAGCCCTGTCCGCTAAGTCTCAGTCCTCGTGTATGCCTCCATGACTATAAAATGGCGTCTAGAACAAACAAAATATGCCACGCGATATTAATGTTGTTTTCGTCCCTTTGAAATAAAATGTTGTTTTCGTCCCTTTGAAAAAAGCTTTCCCTTTGTTTATGCGGAACTAGAATGTACCCAACTGGTTGAGTACCTGACCACTTTCCGTTTTGAGTCCAGTAGTTAGAGTAGGTACATCACAACGTATATTGCACATCTTGGACCGAGATGATATTGAGCCGTTGGGTGTAGCCGATGGCGCTAGGTATTGACGGGCTAGTAAAATCATCATAGTCAGCTGGGGCTATTCCACCAGTTATCTAGCCTTTTCGATCCTATTAGCCGTTGTTGCAAATACGCTGCTTTCCTCGAGGACATCAACCTATAAAATGAAATCCTTTTATGCTGGGAGCCAGGTTGCATAAGATAGCAATTTATAAAAATATAAAAAGCTTCCTTTCACCTTAAAGATCGCGATACATCTATCAATTAAAATACATAATTTTGGCACGTATCATACCGATTCCCTTGTCGTTTATGCAGATGAAATCCACTGGGAAGAAAAATTAAGTCTGACATTTGATATCCTGTGGATAAGGTGTCTATTTTGCATCTGCGCAGTAGTGTAGGGTATAGGAGATATTTAATAGGTTTTCTGGATAAATTTAGAAAGGGTTTAAAATTAGGCACATGCACAACATAACACTACGACCAAATGCATTTTGCAGGCGATATCATGGAGTTAGTCAGAATATTTTTTTTGCCAATCGCGTATTCCATCATCATCATCAGCCTGACTACGCAACTGAAGGGAAAGCCCTCTCCCATGTTCCACCAATCGCTTATTTAGGCAAGATTAATTAGCCTCGTTTTTAGGGGCGAAGCTCCTCTTAGTCTAACCTTGTCAGGCGTAACGCGTAACCCCCAGTATCGCCTGCCATCTCGGAGGCCTATGATAAGAGATGACCATTTCTCGTCTCGTTTCCTAGATGGCGTTACTCTGCCGCTACTCTCCGAATTGCCGCTACTCTCCGATTGGCTGCTGCGCGCGCTTTGCCTGAGTGCGCGGCGATCGAGTGCCTCTCTCAGTCTCGTGGATCGTCGCCGTACGTGCCGAATCGTTGGTGGGGCATGGACGAAGCGAAGCAGCGGGCGCGGAGGGCCGCCGCTTCTCGGGCTCGCCTTTCGGGGTCCGCTGCTCGGAGTGCACGTTGGCGCCGCTAGCTGCGCACTTCTCCGACCACAAGTGCGTAATATATAAAGGTAACTTGAAATCTCAATAAAAGTTTTCTTCACCGTACCTCACGTGTTTGGATGATGATTTTATCGGGCGAACTTCTCGGAGGGTTAACGGCATCAACAATAACCTCTCAAGCTTCGCCCACCTCACCATCATTCACCTCGTGGATATGCTGTGATTTTTTTAACAATGAAACTGAGTAAGAACTCTGATCATGAAGTAGAAGATCGTTTTACAGAACGTCGAATGAGGCAGTTTCGAAATTTCCATCTCTAAGTGTCTACTTTTTTGCTTACCGTAACTGCCCGCGAAATGCCCCCCTACACTACTGCGCAGATGCAAAATAGACA
>JALIZH010015518.1:0-85978 GCA_030522465.1 Rhipicephalus appendiculatus
GCGGACCGGAAGCGCCAATGCAGCCACTTAATTAGAGCACCAGATGGGGCTGGTTGGTTTACATTCATCGTAATGTCTTTTTAACTGCGCTGGCAAACACGGAGAAAACACGTCCAGTCTTCTTTCGTCATCTTTTGTCCGTGTTTGTTAGCGTAGTGAAAAAACGTCCCCATCTTCCGCTAAAGGGAACCATGTGTGGATGCGAAGCAGCGGTGAGATGGCTGGCTTGAGCGGGAGAAACGTAGCCCGTTTCGCGGCAGCGGCCCGAGCGCTCATCGCGGCGCTGCACAGGAGAGAGCATGAGGCGCGTGCGCTTCGTCATTTTCATACCGTGGCGCCCCCTGCGGGGTATGCAGCTGTTGCACCACCTGTCGGGCGCGCCGCTCCCTAGAGTAGATGATTCCTAGAGGAGAGAAAGGGGGGGAGCGTAGGAGAGGGGACGCGCATGCGCCGTTCCGTAGAGTAGAGGACTGCTAGAGGACAGAAAGGGGGGAAAGTAGGAGAGGAGAGAGGGGGGAGGGGACGCGCATGCGCTGTGGGGGTGTGGGACGCGGGCGCCGCTCCGTAGAGTAGAGGATTCCTAGAGGAGAGAAAGGGGGGTGAGCGTAGGATACGAGAGAGAGAGAGGGGGGGAGGGGACGCGCATGCGCTGTGGTGATGTGGGACGCGAGAAGGAGGGACGCACATAGCCCCGAGCATAAGATGCTTCGCATCTAAAAGCCTTTACCATAGCCACTGAAACCGTTCGCATTAAATACCCTACCCACGTGGCTTAGGGAAGCGAGCACCTGATGGCGAGGATCACACCTCTAGCATGTTTATGTCGCCGCGAGCAGAACGAGGCGAGAGTGAGAGTGAGTGACTTTGGACCCACGCTAGTTTTCTTTTTTTTCTTGTGTCCTTTTTTTTCGGGGGGGGGGGGGGTGGAGGTCTTCGCTAAAACTAAACCTAGAAGCTGAAGACTCATCCGGGTGCTGGGCATGTGCACACGTGTCCCAACCTTTGCTCGTGTCCCGAAGCCGTTTAGTTCCCACTTCAAATAATCGAGCGCCTGCTTCACACCACAGTGACTTGTTTATGGATCTTTACCAATGTGTGAGATCATGCAAGGCTATACGCTTTGTAAGAACGTCACCTCGAATGCGACTGGAGGAACATTCATGCGTAGAATTTCACCCTTGCAAGAATAGAGGAGACTTGTAGCAAATCGCATCGCCTTCCCGTGGTCCCGTGGATCTGGATTATAAACATAAAATGGTAGTGATTCATAGCGTAAAGGGAAGTAAGACATATTCAAAAGAGGAATATCCAAATCTGTAAGGCACCGCTGGCACTGCCAGGGGGGTTCAGCCCCCCTTCCCCGAACTTTTTCCCTTTAACAAGTGTATATACAACCGTACACGTATAAACGCACGCACGAACATGATTAAAGGATGGTTGAACACTCCTCCCCCTAAAAAATATCTCGCTACGCCCCTGGCAAGCACAACTGTCATTTCGGTAACTTTCGACGAATGCAGCGCTATATTTGGTTCGCATTGGAATGTCTGTTCTAGTAATAATATCCGGAGTTTGACGTCCCAAAAGCACGATACCATTATGAGAAACGCCGTAGTGGAGGGCTACGGAGATTTCGACCATCTGGTGTTTTTAACGTGCACTGACATCGCACAGTACACGGGCCTCTAGCATTTCGCCTTTAACGAAATTCGACCGCCGCGGCCGGGATCGAACTCGCGACCTAGGGGTCAGCCGAGCACCATAACCACTGCTCCACCACCGCGGACAGAATGGCAAGTCTGACAAAGGAGCACACATCTGTGGTGAAATCATTAAGGGCAAGCCCAGTCTTACCTAGCATTACTCACGCGAACAACGAGGGAAGCAGCGCACACAATAGTGTTATACTGATAAAAAACATGCCATTATATGCGAATAAATAGTGAAAGGGAAGGAAGAGGGAACAGACCTGTGGCAAGGATTACTTCAACGTAAGATATACAATTTAAATGTGGCGGCACGCTATATGTGCCCTAACTAACAATCATTTTTTTATTTACGTTTCATGTACACAACGGCACATAAAGCTGACTCTTATTATGCGCATTCACCGTTCATAGATAAC
Organism: Rhipicephalus appendiculatus; assembly: GCA_030522465.1. Lineage (NCBI taxonomy): Eukaryota > Metazoa > Arthropoda > Arachnida > Ixodida > Ixodidae > Rhipicephalus > Rhipicephalus appendiculatus. Next base: position 2,126 of record JALIZH010015518.1, read on the forward strand.
AAATTTCTATGAACATGTTTCTATGAAGTATGTTGATTGTTTTTTTTTCAGGGAAAATATAGGCTTTTGGTTGTAGATGAAATGTGATTAAGGCAATCGGCGACGTACGGAAAAAAGAGAGAGAGACACAGGGTTTACGGCGTAGTTGGAATGGGAGGCCTAGAAAAAGAAGTATGCTTCCTGAACGAGCTGGCCACACACCTTCTCAGCTTTTTATTTGTAGGTCTATCAACGCATTACACGTAAGAGTATCATTACATTTTCTAGCACAAGTGCAGATGTTTTGCTGTGATTGAAGGGCTGAGGACACCCAGAGAAAAAAAAAACTTTTTCATGCATCTACCTAAGATAAATAAACCCAATCAATGGTGCGCTGTACCAACTTGATAAAATACGGTGCGTTTTTATCTTTCTCAGCCTGCGTGTGGGATATTATTTCACGCAGTCAATAAAAGGAGACCAACTGCATCGACTAGCGCATGAACTAATGAAGTCCATCAAACAGACAGGATTCCAAGTGGTCCGACTTGTAGCTGACAACCACGCTTCTAACACAAATATGTTCACCATATTCGGGAGTTGTCAAATGATGCCAGTCGTGCCGTAAGGTACGAAGCATTTTTGCCTGGGTGCTCAGTTTTATGTGTGCGTAATGTCTAGTGTAAATATTTTTATCTCCACAGGGTGCCCTCAATGCGCATACATGGCGGGTTTGCGTGATAGAAATGAGGTGTTTCCGCAAAAAGGCTTACTTCAGCATCTTCGTTATACCTTTTTTGTATTAGCGCCGACGTACAACAAAGCCGTGTCCTTGACAAGACTGTTATCAACAATACACTTGTTGTAAAACAACCGCCTTTCAAATCAAATGGATGTTACATGGAAACGGAATACCCAGCTTTTTGGACGCATACACAAGAAAAGGAGACGACAGACACACGCTGGTGTGTGTCTGTCGTGTGTCTGTCGTCTCCTTTTCTTGTGTATGCGTCCAAAAAGCTGGGTTTTCCGTTTCCAAGTATGTACCAACAGGCCCAGCAACAGATTCTTCTGGATGTTACATGTACGAGTATTATGCGCCTGCGACTGTATCTGTGGGTTAGCAAATTTTATATTTTGAAAGCTTTAAGCTGCAGGTAATCTGCATGGAATATTGTCACGTGGTCGTGACGTTAACGAAGGCATAAAAACGTCAGACGGGCGTGTAAATTTTGTCTGTCTGTTTTCGGTGTAGCGAATAAAGCGTTGTTAGCTATGAATATCATGCGTGTAGTGTAGGATGGTAGAGGATGCTTTAGCGCGCGACACGGCTAGGTACAGCGATAGCGACAAGAAAGCGCTGTTGACTCATTTCAAAGCGTATTTCATAAGGGGCCAGCCTATGTCGACCTGATGTCTTCTGCATCTAATTTTAAATGAAATTTGGTCCCCTTTTTATTCTTGAAATAAACATATTTCGCATATCTCACGCACGTGAAAATTGAACATGAGAAGGGTGCTCGTAAATAACACAATACGGCAAGGATATTCGTGTTCACATCGTCGCTTTCGGGGCTCATTGGCTCCTTACAATTTCAACCTCTTGCAGCTAGGCAGTTTAATGTCACCGACGCAACATTTGCGAAACCACCTCAGCGCATCGGTAGCGCATCCACAATCGAATGCACCAGATTTGCCGCAAAATCATTTTTTTTCTGTTTCATACGATAACAGTTTATAGCACATAGGGATGGACACAGGATTCTTCCGGAAGGAAATCAGCTTTTGGGATAACCTGATGTGGCCTTCTTAGGATAAAAATTGACAAAAAAAGTAAGGGTCATGGGGGCAGTCAGGACATCCGGACCATCCGTCTGAATTTGACAGGGATAGTACACGAATTGATTGAAAAATACGCATAGTGAAGTAATAGGCGCGCAGAGCATCCCACCAAACGCCACCCTGTTTAACTCCACAATGGAACAGCAAGGGCAAAGCAACACACTCCAGCGCCATCGGCCTGTCCGCTGACAATTGATGACGCGCACGAGCTGCCTGCCCAGCACGTAATTGTTGTCGCAGTGTAAAAAACAAAGTAATGTCGTGAACAGCTGCGCAGGAATTCGTGAGTTATAGCCGCGATGACAAACGGCTTCGTGAAGCTCGTACACGAAGCCGTTTTGTCTGTGCCTGCAAGCACACGGCGCGATAACTGTCACGTTCCGGCATGACACGAAAGAATGTTCCCTGATGAGTGCCGATGTCGTCACATCGCGTTTAAGAACGGCGAACGTACACACGGCGTTAGTTGAAAGCAGTAGCCGTAGACGGAACGATATGCCGCTTCTCGTCGGTCGCGAGGAAATATAATATAATTTATTTATTTATTTGATTTGCATACACAGATACACAAGGACACAGAGGAAAGAGGGAGAGAGCAAGCTGGCAACTGCCACCTGGAGGGGCACAACGCCTGCTTACTCTTTCGGGAGGAGGGAAGATATAGAGAAGAGATAGGAGGAGAGAAAGAGGAAAGAAGGGAGGGAAGTATCAGCAAAAATTGACGAAAACTTAGACAAGCATAAATAAACACGAAAAAAAAACGTCTAGAAACGGGTGGCAAGGTCCGTTTGGTCCATAAAAGTCAATAGAGCTCGATGGGCCTGGTGGCGTCGAGAAACACAACCTCTCGGAAAGAGGTAATCGTCTGTGGTCGCGCACTTCAGTCCCAGGAATTTATATTCCTTAATCAGTATAGCCCGCTGCGTAGCGAATGCGGGGCAGTGCACTATAAGATGCTCAAGTGTCTCACAGGAGCCACAAGCTGCGCACAACGGACTTGTCCGCACGCCCTTGACGGCATAAGCGTTCGCGCACCAACACAGAGCCGACTCTTAGTTTATATAATAGTGCTCTGGAATGACGAGACAAGCCACGACCACGGAACACGGGGAGGGAACGATCCATTCGCGACACGCTGGTCTGGGTGCTGCTTTAGGAGGTGTCGGCGTATAAGCAGGCGAGCGTTGTCCATCATCATAGATGGAAATTTCCGGGCAGTCGCAATCATAATGATTACAAGATGAAGCAAGGCGATCCGCCTCTTCATTTCCAGGAATGCCCACGTGCTTCCAGGAAGCCCACGAATTGGGCTGTCGGCCTCCTTTTCGGGTGAGTCTGCTAAGAGCACCACGAGAGTCTGTAAGGACGACGACCTTCGATGCTGGATAATCCCTCCTCCACGTATTTAAGGGTGACATGAATCGCTGCTAGTTCTGCAGTCACTGACGATGATGGGTGTGGTATTTTAAACAACCGCCTGATGTCTGTTGAAGGGCAAAAAAGAAGGCTGCAGAAGCGCCCAGGCCGTCGCTACGTACAGATGCGTCCGTAAATACTTTAGCGTAGTCCTGAAATTCTTCAAATAAGTGTGAATGGGCTAATTGGTATAGTGCCGAAACAGGTTGGTCACACTTTTTGCGTATTCCTCGGAATTGATAGATGAATACGGAAGGTGCATTTGCTGTGCTCTTTCGATGTTGTCAACGCAGTGGTTTCTTCAGAATTGCCAGTAATGCCATTGAACAAAGCCGCCATTTTACCCATGCGAGAAAACGAGCGCCGGATCAGCCTATTAACGAGTGCTTTGCCATCTGGGGCTCGGTGCATACGCTCAATATGATCTAGCGCCCTCTGGTCAGCTTGCAGCCTTAGAGGCAACTGGTGGGCTTCAGTAAGTAGTGGGATGGATTGAGCCTCGCGAGGTAAGCCAAGCATTACTCGGAGGGCGACACGATGATCCCGTGCCAGCTGAGACATTAAAGCAGGCGGCACATTCAAGACTGGCAAGGCATACATTACGCAAGAGAGTACAGATGATTGGTACACCTGTAGCGCTGTCTTCTGGTCAATGCCATCACCCCTAGCAGTCAAAGGCGGCCACATATTTGAACAGGGACAGCGATTTGCGCCCCACAGTTGTAACAGCAGGGCGCCAAGAAAGGCGATCATTGATGATTACACCCAGGTAGCGATGTTGCCGTACCCACTGTATCAGTGCGTCTCCGAGGTAGCCTGCTCATGTATTGACGAGCGCGTTCATTCAAACTTTTTTTTTCAATATCCCAATTACCTCAATTTGAGCAATGCGGCACACGAAAATGTGCCGGCATTGTCGTTTCAATCAGCCGTAAGACGTTGATACGTACGCTCCGTGTGAGCACAGGCGGAGCGAGCTTAGCCTTCAACATGGTGGTAATGCGCAGGGGAGACTCTAATTGGCAGCTGATTGTGCATAAGGTCTATACGGTCGAAAATTTGGCATTCCCGGCTTCAAAGACTGCCTGCCAATCATCGAGTTAATGGTGATGATATTCAAGTGGTTCACCATCCCACAAAATCAGGACTACCACCTTCCACATTTAATGCCAGGGACCGAAACAGGATGACATTCATTTCCCCAGATGATGACAGGTACGTTGCCACTGTCTCGATAAATTCCGTGTTTTCTACAATATATTCCTCTTATTTCAGGTTGTTATGGCTGGCAGGAGGAATGTTTGCCCCTCTTTCGCTGCATGGAAGGCCGCGGCACGGCACAAGGAGGCGTTCATATCACTTGAAACGTACGAAGCTCTGCGGGTGATCGCAATGTACCCAGTCCACTGCACACAACTTGTGATCCGTTCCGGTTTTCTGTAAGTCTTGACAGCAACATTTTTCAGCGACCCTGTAGAAGCACTTTTCTCTACCATTAGACAGCTAAACTGATCCAACGATCAGACAGACGCTCGGGCTGCGCTTTCGTCCCTGCAGAAAGTCCCAGTGATCAGCATGATTCATTCTTCGCCAAGAGGCAATACGGAGCAAGCAATGTGTCCTTTTGGATCCCCCCTACGCACTTCAGGTGTCGCGTTCCACAGCGCCAAAGCATGACGCAAAACCTCAGCAAATGCACTCAGAGGTACACCAAAATCAAAGGGCCGTCACGCGACTGTTCGGCAGCGAAATCCGTTTCTATAACACGGACGATGCGGCCACATCTGGAAGCTCTGCCGTCTTGGGGTGGTGCGTCTTTGTCTCGCATATTGATTGTAATTGGATGATTTCCATTCGTGAAAAATTATTGCGCAACGTCCAACAATTCTCTCTGGCATATAGTGCCATTGTTATAAACTCTGCTGCTCCTGTTAGTGTATGTACACTTCCCTCACTACCACAAATGTTCACGTTATATATATCTGTACAATCCCCATTTTCTGTATGAGGATGTGTCGGTGGAATCATTCTTACCTAGTTGATATAATTTGTGCACATCGTTCATTTCCATCTTTCCTCAGGTCCCCCACAGCCAAGCATTAGGGCCAGCACGCTTCGCCTTATAGCGGGCTTCCTTGCCAAGGCAGCCAAGGACTGCATCAGTTGCGACCAATGCATCAAGCAAATCAAGGCTCCCAGCTCGTCTGGCCCCGCTACTGCTGTGATATTCAATTTAGACAGGGGAGGGCTCTCGTGCCCAACGCTTTCATTTCGTTCCTTTGCGTGCACACTGGAATGGGCAGCGGAAGCACTTGCGACGTCGGGCATTTGCAGAAAGAGGCCGATGGCACATTTTGTGCAAACAGTGCTTCCTTCAGTGGCCTTGAAAACTCATTTCAGCCATGAAGGTTATACGAGAGAGCACCAGAGAAGCCGTCGCGCGGCTGGTCTTGCAGAAATTCAGCCGCCCTTTTTTTCTCAAACTAACGTGCGTGACAAGACAACCAAAAGAATAGCTGAAAAGTCAAAATCTCGCAAGATTTTCAGAGTTAAGATGTATCCATCCTGACGCGCGTCCAGCACGCTGCAAATAAACTTTATTGAGTTATGGCCCAAATGCGTGCATGTGTGTACGCGTGCATGTTTTTTTTCTTCTTTTGATTGCAGACACCAGCCGTACAATGTGCGCCAGTAACAAGCATGCTCTTCGAAAGCGCAAAACCTTTGCAATATGAGCTCGATATGATAGTACGATTAAATAATGTCACAGATGTGTTGTTTAAGTTTGCAAGCGATATAACATTGCTCGAATCACTCAAATATGCGCGTAAAATTTCTCATTACAGAAACCTTGCAATCACTCTGAGGGATCCGTTTTTCATGACCAAAAACGTGTAATGGCAGATGTCCGGTATACGCGCCACATCCCAACTGCGACCGTCGGCTTCGGTGCGATCAGTCAATGATTATAACCGCTATTTGTGCTTCACAAGATCGCAATAATTGGACGGAGAACGTGCGCTCTTCCTAACCTCAAGGTCGTTCGCTTGTGCTGTTTCAAATTGCAAAAACAAGCACGTCGGTGCAAACATACGATGATTCATTACTTTTCTCAGACGAGTTCGTCTTGGCCAATCAATCGTACGCCGGAAGGAAGAGGTGTTTTCGACATAATAATCCATAAAAATCCCCACTTTAAGCCGGCTGTGCTATCTTCGGTATGAAGGAGAATTGTTTTCCTTATTCAGGAACATTACGTTTGCTTCGCTTTTAAAGTGAGGAACACTTCAAGGGACCCAGTCTGTCGTATGCCGTCATCGCATGCTATCGTAGCTTGGCGTAACGCAGGTAAAACCACGAATAGCATAGCCATCTGTAGTATACTGAGCGCGCGCTCACGCCAAGAAGTCTTAATTCTTCCTCTTGTTCTTCGAGCGCCTTGATGATGATAAGTGCGGAGCACCTAAGGGGCCCGGCCGTTGTATGCTATCGTCGTTTGGCGTAACGAAGGCAAAAATACGCATAAAAACAGAATAAGAACATGAAGCAAGCGTGAAATAGACAGAGAGAGAAAGGGGGAAAATATGCAGGGAAATAAAAAGAGCAAGAAAGAGAAAGAAATGCATAATGAGGAACAAATAAATAGAAATAAAGGAAGAAAGAACGAGAGAAAAAGACGGAAAAAGAGACGAGGAAAGAAAAAGAAAACCGAAGAGAAACAAAGAAGGCTGCCCAAATCCGCACTTTCTTCAGGCTTGGCACTCCTGGTGCAGAGCTGTCTTAATTGTATAGGCAGAGAAGTCAGCGCTGGGAAACGAAATCTGCAGCTTCGCTAGCCATAAGCGTCATTTGGTCGCCGTTACGCCTCGAACGAAATGCCGGAATGTCAAATATAGCATCCTTGGTCGTACCCATACACATAGTTCGTTCAAGCTGTTGTTATGCGCCACATTTCGATTGTTCACCTCATTTCAACGTGTCGTGTAATCCAAGATATACCCCGCATTTCAGTCGGCGTTTCCAACTTTTTCAAAATAAAACAAACAAACAAAATTAAGGCAGCGTCACACTAGGGGTGCCAAGCCTGAAGGAAGTGCACAGCTGGGCAGCCTTCTTTGTTTCTCTTCGGTTTTCTTTTTTTTTCTCCTCTCTTTCTTTCTTTTTTTTCCCCTTTTCCGTTTATTTCCTGTCTTTATTTCTATTTATTTACTTCTCTCTCTTTATTTTTTTCTCTATCTTGCTCTTTCTATTATTCTTCCTATTTTTTTCCCTTTCTCTTTCTATTTTACGCTTGCTACCCCTTTTTGTCTATTTTATACGGGGCTCTGCCTGCGTTACGTCGAGCGCAATATTTCTCTTTCTCGATGATAATCATTAGTGATCACCATCAAGGCGCTCGAGGAACAAGAGGAAGAAGACTTCTCCTTGGCACGAGGGCGCGCTCAGTATGCTGCACATGGAGCCTTACGCCAAACGACGACGACAGCATGCGACAGCCCGGCCCCCTTAAGTGCTCCGCACTTGAAAGAAAGAATTGCAAGGTCCTCGCTCGGGAAAGATTGCAGAAATCAGTAGCTCACAATTGTCCGGCATGGCGCTTTTGCGGAAAATGGCGAACACGCTGTGAGCGTTGCACAACGTACGGAAGTACTGCTGTGAGTGTGAAACTGATCCTATGGATACACGGAAATAATGTACCGCCTTCAAAGCTCCGCCAAAATACAACTTTTTGGTATCCACTTGAAAACTTGGTTCTTCATTTAGGCGGAGTCGTCGTTTCATGCCTTTGCTAAGATTCCTTATCTGTGCACTGCCACAAAAATATGAGTGTGTCACTCTTCTCCAAGAACAAGTGTAAATTTTTTTTTCTATTCTGTTCCTCTTAATGTGTATTGCAAAAATTTGCGACCCCTGACGCCATACTCACTCAGTTGACCGCCGCACAAACGCATCGGTTGAGCTTTCAGCGCTGTTACTATTGTAGCCGTTTTCGTGACTACTACGCAAATCAGAACCAGTTCGGTGAGCATCTTTTCTGACAGCAGGCCGCCGTGAGAATAACACCGCGCCGTCGCCTTGCTCGGTTATTAAGCACAAGGCTTGGCCGAGTTGATACTTCACTGTCCGCAGTTGGTTTTACAGCTGGCGCGTGCGCGTTGATACCCCCCCTCCCCCTTTTTTTTTGTCAAGTACATGCCATGAAAAGCCGGCGTCGTTAATTATTTGAAGGGCGACCGACAACGCTGGAATCGAAGTATCACAGTAAGTAATGTATCCAGCAGCTGTGCGTATGAACGATGCCAGCAAAGCACGCTTTTGTGTGTTCAGGCAGCGAAGCACGGACATCCACAACAGGAATGTTTACAGCGTGTATTTCCGTTCGTTCTGGCGTTCCCAATGTTTTTAACGGCGTCATGAACCACCCCTCGGGCTTGGTAAAAAAACACGCCTTGGGGAAACGAGACACTACTACGAACATTTCAGCCAACTGTTGCATTGGTGCGCGGTAAGGAGACTTGAGAAGCGGAGCGCGAGGTTGCCGTCCTATCAGGCGCCCTGTTTTGACGCAGAGACCTCTGCTCACTCTCTACAAGGCTGCCGACACCTGCTGTTTGTCGAACAGCAGATAACATGCTATTGGCTAATAGCCGATATAAATCAAGAGCTAGCGCTTTAATCAGATGCTCTTCTTGCTTGGGATGCCGCCATGATGGAGAAAAAATGAGCCGCGACAGTCCAGGAGGTTGTAGATAAGTGTCCGCAATATTCGCGCGCTACGGGATCCCCATAGAAGTTTCAACTGATCATGGGCCACCATTCCCATCCAAAGAGTATCGCGACTTCGCTAAGATACATGACTTTCAGCACATTACATCAAGCCCACGGTTTCCGAGATCACATGGCCTGTCCGAAAATGCATCATGAAAAACACGGAATCTCATGATGACGTTTGGCTAGCACTGTTATCACATCATATCTGCGCTAGAGGATGGCCATTCACCAGCCAATTACGGGGGACGCCGCTTGCGTACCAACGTTGCAGAATACAGCACAAAACTTGGATGACCAGTAGTCAACCGTGGACAGCAGGCCAAGGGCAAGACGCTGCACCATCTACAGCTAGAAGACAGCTGGTCACGCAATGTCAGTCATACCTACCAGGTTTGCAGCGCAGGCATTATGCCTAGTTCAAAGAAGAGTCCGCTGTCTACAGCGAGCGGAATTATCCTGCCGCCGAAACACAGCGTCGTTCGCACTGCACGCGCACCGCCCCGTCCATAGTGCGCCATCTGCCGAGTAAACCATCAACGATGGGGCGAGCGCGGGATGTATGCGCTATCACCCGGCTGTTGACGCAATTGTCGCCGCCAGCAATTACTATTCGCCCACGAAGAGTTGAATGTTTCTATTCTGCGCATTTTAACGCTCTCTTAAGGCATTATGCTGACCACTTAGCAAGGAGAAGCGGCACTGCTAGCTCTGCTGGCAAGTGGCAAGCAGCAGCCTTGCAATGCATGAAGAAGAGGAAAAGAAAAAAAAAAAGAAAAAAAACTCCAGGCCTGCGGGGAAAGCGCCGTAGATCTGGGACGAGAAGGAACACACTTTTGATGATATATAAAATATATGTCCGACCTGTGGTCGAGTTCGGCTGCGTTCTTTTTTCCGGTGCGCCAGCCTACAAGCTTCGGCCGCTAGTTCTGTTGGAGAGAGAGGCTTTACGGCTATGCTTAGGACTTCCAAAGTATGCTGCAAATGCCGTGTTATACCTAGAAGCGTGAATGACACCGCTATTACGCCGCTTGAACATTCTTACAGTGCAGAATTGATTAAGATTATACGAAGCACCCTCTGACCGCGATAAAATAATTTTTATCTCTAATCCTGATTTATTTTTCTCCGTGCATTGGCTCAGACTTCACAAACCGCAAATAATGTTTGTTCAATCATTAGTTGACCCCCTAAATGTACAAATTCATGCTTTGCTTCCTATAACTGCGCAACATAATCCCCAGAAATTGTTTACCATGGCATCTTTCCAAATCACGCCGAACTATTACCGTGCGGAATTTTAAATGGGTTATTGCAGGAGCATCTAAGTACTCTGCCAACGAAGGTCGTTATTGCAACGGACGCATCGCAATCGGATAAAAAATCTGCCATCAGGAATATTTTGCCCTGAACTTGACTGGTCCTTCCCACTACGACTACCTGACTTTCTTCCTATCTTTCTTGCGGAATTGATGGCAATAGTGCTAGGTTTACGCAAGTTAAGTACTTCGATTCCAGTAGCAGCAATTATAACTGACTCCTTATCTGCGTGCTCTTCTCTTTCCACATGCCGGTGGGACGCCTTTACTGAGACTCTTTAAATCTTTAGTTCCCTCTCATCTCCGATGCATTCATTTAATATGGGCACCTGGGCACAAATGTTTGTTGGTAAACGAAATGGCGGATTTTCTTGCGAAAGCGTCGCTTTCCGCGCCAATCATTTCTGTTTTCCCACTTACTGCACACATCATGGTGGCGCTATTTCGGACACTGACGATCAGGCAAAGTTCATCAGACCTTACACAGACTACTTCTCCGGAGTACAAACACCTGTTATTTCCCTGGCGTAGCGACCTGTCTGAATCAAGGATGATGGAAGTTGCCATCACAAAATTTCGTTTGTGATGGCAACTCCATACAGCAAGTTCAACCAGTTCCCCTATGTGCCTTTTCTGTAATCGGGAGAAAACGATTGCTCATTTTTTATTATCCCCTACAGGCGCAGCGTCCACATATGTGGACGCCACTTGTTTTTGCCTGTTCCTCGAGCTAGTGGGAAAGAAAGGGCAAGATACATTGTGCATAGGAATAAGTGAACCTTTTGTATAGTCAACACGTCTTTACTTGAACCGAATGTGCTGCATACGACTGCAGCCGATCAGTTTGATGAAGGCACTGCGATCTATGACGGGTCACTGGACGTGCCGCGTTCCAGGACCAACTTCATCAGTATTATTTTTCTGTGTTCAAAATGAACATAGCCAAAAACGAACTGCGCGTGAATTTTGAGCCTCAGATTATCTTCTTTTTGCGTAAAAAACTGGACCTGACTGGCTGCAGAATAATTAAATATTTAATTATATGCTAATTAGGAGTAATTAGCAAAGCTCACAATAAACAACATATTTCTGAAATTTCTTTCCTGGAATGTAGTAACGAGTTCCTCAGAATTATGTTGTGCAGAATTCAGACATTTGCGGACAGTGCATCTTAATGTGCGCCTGAAGGGGTTATGTTGTCGCCGATTCAATACATTCCGGAAAAGCATACTAGTACCACCTCTTCGAAAACTGGGCCTGCAGTTATCGGAACCTGTTCTTTCTTTTGGAGCCACTACTCAGGGGTACAATCTTTTAATTGCCGTTCAGGAATATAGCACTGCGACTAAACAAATCTCTTGCTAAATTCTGCGTGCATTAGATATTTCATTACTGGCAATTGGCACTTCTAATCGATAATGACCTAGCGCACCTAGGAATAACAAAATGCGGTAAGCATCGGGAAAATTCACCTTCTACTCGGCCAATCCCCTCCATTGTGAATGAGCCATGTCCGGAGGAAAAAAATTAGGCAGATCCCAGTACCATGGGAATCGATGTTATGCGAAGCATCCGGAGCTAAGGTGACTGGGTTGTAATTTTTTTATTGAGCGAAACGTTATGAAGTTATTTATTATTACATTAAGTTTTATTGGCGCAAGGGCATCTGAGGCCAAAGAGCGCCAGTACAAGTATTATGTCTTTTCAAGGTATTTGTGTCGAAATAATTTAAAATAAATGCTTTGCAGGGCATATCTATGAAATGTATAAAAAGTACAGTGCGTGTAAGATGAGTGTTACTCTGTTACAAGGCCTTCAATTCTTTGACAGTCTCATGGTAATGAGTCGGCAAGGTCCGAGACCCTCACTGCCTAGTCCTTGCTTCACAGCAAGAACTGTGAAAGCTCAGACGTACATTTTGAGCAACAGGCGGTACCTCACACGTGAGGTCTAGCCTGATGACTAGGATGGAATGATACCATTGCTAAAAATTTAACTTTCCCGAGATAATTAAAAACTCTTTTAAAGCTAAACATTGAATCTGGTGTTAAAAATAGCGCGGGATGAAGCGGAATACGATATCGGTAGAGCTCCCTAAAATGAGTCAGCCGCTCTTGGTGAAGTCCGGGGCATTCAATGAGGACATACAAAACGGTTAGATTCTCTCCACAGTGTATACATGTCGGTGGATCAGTGCCTGTGAGAAGATGTTTATGTGTGGCATAAGTGTGGCCTATTCTAAGCCGTGCTATGGTGACTTCTGTGAATCTATTCAGTTTTTGTGGCATAACTTTTCTTAGTTGCGGTTTTAATAAATGAAGCTTGTTGTCGACTTGTTTGTCCCATTCAGCCTGCCAGTGGCTGCGTAGCCCTCTACGTACAATAGGTTTTAAGTCCACACCAGGAACAGAGCTTATGTCTATAGTGTGCCGACTAGCAGCTTCTCGGGCATTGTTGTCCACTATTTCATTGCCCGCGATCCCAGAATGACCTGGCACCCAGCATAAAACAACAGAGAGATTTCGGTTGTAAGCTGCATGGATTTCTTTGAGAAGTTTGTTAAAGACAGGATTTTTGTTGTACTTGCCAAAAGACAGGGCAGTAACAACGCTCAGAGAGTCTGTGTACACTACAGACCTTTGTATCTTGTGTTGTACAATGTGCTGAATAATAAGCAGGATACCATACGCTTCAGCCGTGAAAATGCTGGTATGTATGTGCAAGGTTTTGGTATCAGAGAAGTTTTGGCCGTAGGCTGCACAGGATACGGATGTTTGGGACTTTGAGCCATGAGAGAAGAAGGCGGCTGAACGATATTTGTGCTCAAGGGCCAAGAAATGTTGTTCAATTAGCGCATTAGGGCAGGTTTTCGTTTTGAGGTCTTTAAAGGACCAGTCACAAGTGACCGGACACTGCTGCCAGGGAGGAACGATTTCAGCGTGGTCACTTTCCTGTAAATCCGCGAAACGAATTCCAAGTTTTTCAACGACAGGTTTTATTGCCAACGGAAACGGTGGTGCGATAGAAGGACGGTTTATGTATAGCTGAGTTGCGGAGACATCATTCAAAAGTGCTTTGCATGGGTGCTGCTTCAGAGACATGATTCTTATTGCATACGTGACTCCAAGATATGTGCGCTGATAGTCCAGCGGCCACTGATCCGACTCTGCATAAAGACTTTGTACAGGGCTAGTACGGAATGCTCCAAGTGCCAGGCGTATACCTAAATGGTATACAGGGTCCAATACTTTGAGTGCCGTCTTTGAAGCTGACTGGTATACTATGCAACCATAATCGATACGCGACAGAACCAGACTTCTAAACAGGGATATGAGACAATACCTGTCTGTGCCCCACGATTGATGAGATAAAATTTTTAAAATGTTCATGGTCTTAAGGCATTTTAGCTGCAACTGTTTTATGTGCTGGATGAAAGTGAGCTTAGAATCAAAAACTACACCAAGGAATTTGTGTTCTTTTGCAGTGATTAAGCTTTGTCCATTCATTAGTATGCAAGGGTCAGAGTGTATACCTCTGTCTGCAGAACAGTACACAAGTAGTCTTGTCAGTGTTAAACTTAAAACCATTTTCGTCAGCCCATTTCGCAAGGCGGTTAACACCTAGCTGTATCTGGCGTTCGCATATAGTCAGGTTACACGATTTAAAACTGATTTGGATGTCATCCACATAGGCTGAATATGATATCGCAGGTGGAATAACAGAGCGAAGAGAGTTCATTTTAACTATAAAGAGTGTGCAGCTTAATACCCCTCCTTGCGGTACTCCATTTTCTTGAAGAAACGTGCGCGATAATACACTGCCTATTCTTACACGAAACTTCCTTTCAGATAGATAATCTCTTAAGATGTTAATCAACCTGCCGCATATTCCAAAGGACGATAAGTCTTGCAGGATTCCGTATCGCCAGGCAGTATCATACGCCTTCTCAAGATCAAAGAAAACAGAAAGACAGTGTTGCTTATGTACAAATGCGTCGCGTATATATGATTCGAGAAGGACAAGATTATAAGTTGTGGACCTAGCTCTTCGGAAGCCAGATTGGCAAGGGTCCAATATACCGTTGAATTCTAAATAATAAACTAAACGGCGGTTAATCATTTTTTCGAACACTTTGAGTAGGCAGCTTGTGAGTGCAATAGGCCTGTAACTATTCACCGAGGAAGGATCTTTGCCCTGTTTGAGGATTGGTAGGACTATTGCCTCTTTCCAAGCAGAGGGTATCTTGCCAGTATCGAAGATTTTGTTGTAAAGGCCTAAAAGGCAGTTTAGGGTTTCGTCGGGGAGATTTTGTATCATTTCGTAGGTAATTGTGTCAGCACCAGGGGCTGAACTTCCACAGGAACCAAGTGCAAGCTTCAGTTCATGGAGTGATAGTGGTTGATTGTATCCATCTGATACAGGGTTGTTCGGACGCAGAGGTACACTTTCTGCTATGTATTTGTGGCGTAAGAACCTAGCGGTATAATTTTCGGAGCTTGATATTTTCTCAAAGTGTTCGCCAAGGGTGTTTGCTTGTTTTTCTATAGTATCACCGCAATCATTCACTATAGGGAAGGGGTTTGGGCGTTGTCCTTTAAGTTTATGAACCCTATTATACACCTTGCTAGCATCTGTGTAAGTGTTTATTGAGGATATGTAGCGTGCCCAACTTTCTCGTTTGGCTATACGGCGGATACGCCTGCCATTTGCTTAGCAGCTTTTGAAGTTTATTAAGTTTTCTACTGTTGGGTAGCGAGAAAAAAAATGCTCCATGCTTTGTTTTGGCGTTTTTTAGCAATTTCACAATCATTATTCCACCACGGCTTTGCATTGACCCTATTAGCGCTAGATTGAGGAATGCATTTTTTAGCACAAGTGAGGATATATTCGGAGATATGGCTAGCCATCTCTTCTACGTCCAGATGGTCCACCTCTTCGAGGCGTAGTGTACATCGCTCTCTAAATTGAACCCAGTTTGCACCATGAAAGTTCCATTTTTTTGGGTAAGCTGGGCTGTCCTCCCATTGTCTTGTTTCTAAAAGAGTCGGAAAATGGTCACTCTCATATGGATTATTAATAACTTTCCATTCTAGGTACGGTAGAAGTGACGCTGACCCAATGGCTAAATCTATGCATGAATATGTATTGTGTGTGGTACTGTAGTATGTTGGCTCTGTCTTGTTGAACAGACAGGCTCCGGGCGAGAGAAGAAAATTTTCTATGGCGCGACCTCTCGCATCACTTCTAGTATCACCCCATAACGCACTGTGAGCATTAAAATCTCCTATTATAACATAAGGTTCTGGAAGCTGATAAATCAGCTTTTCAAACTCTATTTTGTCGAACGGTTCGTCGGGGGGGAATGTAGATGGAGCAAATACTGACCAAATGATTGAATAGAATGGCTCGAAGAGCCACAACCTCCAGAGAGCTTAGTAGCGCAATGTGCTGACATGCAACGGACTTCTGCGCAATGATTGCCACACCTCCTGATGAAGAACTACCACTATTTCGATCTTTGCGAAAAACCACGTATTGATTTAAAAAATTCTTGTGTGTTGACTTTAAAGGTGTTTCTTGAACACAGAACACTCTTGGCTGATAATCATTTAGTAAATCTTTGATATCATCTAGGTTATGAAGTAGGCCCCTGGCATTCCACTGTAGTATTTGTGTGGACATACTGAAGAAAATGTATGGGTTCTGTGTTCAGATGCACGTGTTAAGGATATCTATGTACGTGTATAAGGGAGGTAACCTTTCAGGTTACCGATCCCTTTGGCGGAGCAGTTATGGGATGTTTTCCCTTCTTATTGCGCTCCAAAGAGCGCTGATCTTTGGGCGTCGACGACGCTGGTGTTCGCCCATCGGTCTCCATAGCCTTCTCTGAGGCGCTGGAAGATCGAGGACCGGGCACCGAAACTTTCGTCTCCTGCCTTGGAGTTCGGATCAGCTTTGGGACCTGTGGAACCAAAGTCTGAGGACCTGTCTTCGAAGTTGATGGCAGAGCAGCAGCAGCTGCCACTTAAGGGGTGGGCATAGTGACTACCGGGCCACTGCTGGTGACCGCGGTAGACTGCCGAGACATTTGTGACGCTGCCCCCCCGTCCCGCCACCTCGGCAAAACTGGTGTGATCAAGGTATGAGAGTCGTTTCCTTGCTTCATGAAATGTGATGTTTTCTTTTACTTTTAGAGAAATTATTTCTTTTTC
Organism: Rhipicephalus appendiculatus; assembly: GCA_030522465.1. Classification (NCBI taxonomy): domain Eukaryota; kingdom Metazoa; phylum Arthropoda; class Arachnida; order Ixodida; family Ixodidae; genus Rhipicephalus; species Rhipicephalus appendiculatus. Next base: position 18,663 of record JALIZH010015518.1, read on the forward strand.
TGTCTTCCACTTAGGACATGTTCTAGAGTAGGCCGGATGGTCACCTTTGCAGTTCACGCAGCAGGGGGGATTCCTGACACGTGTCAGCCGAGTGACCATTGGCGCTGCACTTGGCGCATGCCTCTTTGCCTCTACATGATTGTGATGCATGGCCGAACCTTTGGCATTTGAAGCAGCGCCTGGGGTTCGGTATGTATGGTCTCACGTTGATCTTGAGATATCCTGCGTCTAGAGAGCTGGGGAGAGTGCTCGTTCCGAAAGTTAGGATGATGTGTTTAGTTGGGAGTTGTTCGTTGTTTCGTCTGATTGTTATTCTTTGAACCTTAATGACGTTTTGTTCTTGGAAACCCTCAAGGAGCTCCTCGTCACTCAAGTTCAGGAAGTCTTCTTCTGAGATAACGCCCCTGCAGGTGTTCAGCGAACGATGGGCTGTGATTGTGACATCAGTGTTGCCGATGCTAACTAGATCATATAGCTTTTCTATTTGTTCTTTCTTTTTCAGTTCGATTAGGAGATCTCCGCTGCTCATTTTTGATGCTTTATATTCTTTACCAATAGCTTCTCCGAGAGATTTCGCCACCAAGAATGGGGACAGTTTACGCAGGCTTGAAGTTCCTTCACTGTGCAAGACGTGGAAACGGGGGAAGTTGTCTAAGTCGGTACGGAGATTAAAGTGAAACGGTACTTCGGTGCGACCTCTTTTTAGAGGCCGATCTGGAAGATGGGGGAAAGCGTCTGCCATAGGATGATTTGGAAATTCGGCAACGGTGGTAGCCACCCACCACCGAGCCCAACATGGGGGGCGCTACAGGTTTCAGGAACCTGCAGACGCCAGCTATACACCGCCGCTATAACCCAATATTCATACCCAAGACTGGATATGATGCACAAGGTTAACCCTCGCCGCCAGGAAAACTAGAAGTAAATGGAAGAGAGGAGAAGACAGGAAAGAATAAAAGAGAGAGAGAAAGACGAAGATGTAGGGAGAGAAGGAGACAGGAAAAGGCGACTGCCGAATTCCCCTGGGTGGGTCAGCCCAGGGGTGCCGTCCACGTGAAGCACGGGCCAAAGGGGTGTGTTGCCTCCGCCGGGGGGCCTTAAAGGTCCAATCACCCGGCGTCGGCTCAACCCCCCAGGATCCCCTTTTCCCCGGACACGGCGAAGCCACGCACGGCTAGGCGTGGGAGGGAGTCGAAACCCCCCCCGTTAGCTCGGGTCCGTGGTGTCGCCACACACCAAACGCCTGCTTGCGCAGACGCCCCTGCGGGGGAAACGTTATGAAGTGACGCTATAGATATTTACAAATGTTGCACGCACACACATGTTGAACAGTCGCATATGTTTCATATAACCAGTTGTTTACAGTTGTGTAACGATGCCAACAGAAGCATGGGTATCGCCAACACCAGAAGCCGTAAGCTGATATGTAGAGCTTGTGCTTGCATGGATGGTAGCCCTGGGTAGTGCTACGTAAACCAACTACAGTGGATGGCGCTTAAGTATACAACTGAAGTTAACCCGACATGACTCATTCGTCATAGGAGTACGTATGTAATGTTTATAAAATTAGATAGCCAGCACTGCAACCACAATATACGTTTCCCCAACATTACGCCTACGTAGGGTGTTCTTCCAAAGCAGTTTCGACATCTGACGTGGCTCTGTGGTGGAATGCTTGATTGCCACGCAGAATGCTTGGGTTCAATTCCTGCTGGGACTCTGAATTCTATTCTTTGTATTCCTCGCGTCAACGCCGCCGATGTCTGTTTTTCTTAACGCTGTCGCCTTTAAATTACCAATGTCAACGCCACCGATGCCAGTTTCTTCTAACGCTCTCGCATTTAAATTACCAATCCCTGTTCTCGCCGTTTCTGGGTAGATACAAATTTCAAAGTCCAGTGGCACATACCCACATTCCGCGGCCCGTGGTATACGGGTATGAGCCACACGTTTCTGGAGAAATGAATTTGACGACGTACGCGACGGGATTTTCACGTTATTCATGTCATGACCAGCCAGACATATTCGTCAGTACCTCTTACCCTTCCATACCAATTTTGGTCGACCCCAAGTTAAGGAGGCCATCAAGAGAGCACCCAGACGTAGGCGGCTAGATAGATAGATAGATAGATAGATAGATAGATACGCAGATAGAAACGCAAAAGTGCTTACAGTACGCAAAGAAATGCTTCGCATTTAACAACACGCGTAGCAGACACAGCGAAAGCTGGAAGACCGTCATTTCTAGAACCCCTGCTCGCTCTCTTGAGGCTACTCATACAAGTACGCTTGCAAGGTACCCACTACTCCATTAATTGATTCAGTGGCTCATGACGATGAAGAATTATGGATGAACCCATTGTAATGGGTCAATGTAATGCAATCCATATTGTGTGACGCCTGGTTACACAATTCGCATTATGTGACGCCTAGTTGTTATTTTGCTCTTCCACCACGTTATATTGCGTATATGTTAGCGCGGTTCCCTCCTAACATAACGCTTGCCCTAGTTTCGAGCACCGGCGTGGCTCAGTGGTAGAATACCCAGGTTCGAACCCCGTTCCATCCCGGATATTTTTTTCTTATTTCCTTCGATTTTTCCTCTTTGGTGCGATAGCGGCTACGGACACCGACGGCGGCGGACAACTACGGCACCCTTGTTGTGATCTCACAACAACTTTCGCTGTAAAACGTCGCTGAAGCAACGACGACGCCAGAGGCAGTGGTGGGTCCGTCCTGCTCTCCAAGAAAGCGAGAAGCTCGGTCACGCCTAACAAAGTGCTACCTCTTCTGTGAGATCGGGTCGTGGAGTACTAGAGAGAGTGAATTAAACTCTATTTGGTTACAACGTTCGGTTACGTGCACTTGGGTGCGTAGGTGTTGTATAGCGCTTCACGCAGTGCAATTTGTATCTCCGTTGATACATCAAGGATGCCTCCACGTACTTTCGACACGCTATCGCACCTTGTGAGACCTCACATTCAGAAAAAGGACACCAACTTCCGCAAGGCAATCAGTCCTTGAGCACAGACTTGCACAAACTTTCCGGTAAGATGGCCATATGAATTGTCGAGGGCGTTCTTTAATGTTTTGTACGTCTGGAAATGTGAAGTAGGTAAGCGACCACTTCACACTTCTTACTCAGTTCGATGCGCCTGGCTTGGTACAGGTGATGTTTGCTATAGAAGCCTTTTTTTTTAATTACGCAGGGGGGAATGTTTGTCGATTTACAGTCGCGCTCAATATGTGTTCCAACACGCTGTCTGTACTCTTAATGGCGGCAACTCTGCAAATCGGCACCTACAGAGAAGAAAATTGCTGAATTAAACTCGCTCAGTTAGCGGTACTTTCTGAACCAATTTAACATTTGTCGGTTTCATTGTTCAGGCTTGGGATCACTTTAAACACATCCAGCGTGTTGCAACTCATATTGAGCGCGACTGTACGTGCATGTACTAGATCTCGTTTGGTTTTTCTCGCTGTCACATTAAAAAGTTAGTCGTAACTACAGAAAGGTCACACGAGAAAATGTCGTAAAGGGTGGTGTCGTGAGTGACTTTTTTTAAACGTGCATTTTCGCATTCAGTAAATCCTGCAACCCCATGGAGACGTACGCTCTCTCTGCAATTGTTTCAACATTTCTTCATGTTCTTGGCTGCAGGGGAAACGCTCCGCTCTCCTTTCAATTTTTTAAATGGGCGTTCGACAGAATGCGACTTTGTCTCGACAGTGTGCCAGGTGCTGTGGGATATACTTGGTCCTGTATATGTTGCCCATCCATCAAGTGCAGGCGAGTGGCTCCAGGTAAACATTACGTTATAAATGCGTGTTGCATATGTTGGACCTCTAACTCGTGGCATGCCTATTCAACATCCATCTTATTTTTTACTGGGTATACATGACTTGTTTGTCATTCCCGCAACAGCCATTTTCAATCGATGGTACGTATTTCCACCCTCAGATTGCAAGCGAGTTCGAGGAGCGTTGGAACATGCCCCCCTGTGTGGGCGCGATTGGCGGAAAGCATGTTGCCGTCGAATGCCCTGCCAAATAGGGAAGTTAGGACTACAAATACAAAAACTTCTGCAGTAAATCGATGCTTGCCGCCAGCGACGCCTGCTACAGGTATACCCTTACTCTTGATGCAGCAGAAAATGAATGTTTTGGAATTTTTGATACGCAGAAAGTGTCAGTATATGCATGTGAAATGAACGTAAAAGTGGGAAAAAGCAAGCCTCTTATTTTTAGCCTTGAAAAAAACAAGCCTCGCATTTCACTCTGTGGAGTTGCATGGACGGTTTTCATGACACTTTTTATCTTGCCCTCTATATTGAAGCAATCATAAGAGACATGCATGGTGGTAGTGCTTGCCAAAGAAACGTTTTTATTGTTTTCAGGTTTCTGTATGTCGAAGTTGCGCACCATGGGAGCAATTCAGATGGTGGAGTGTTCACCGAAAGGAAGCTACACGATATTATTCTTTCAAGGAACGAAGGATTTCCCCCTGAGACACCGCTGGGCTACATTGCCCCCCATTCCCTTCTACCTGGTAGGGAGACGAAGCGTTTCCTCTGAAGACTTACTTGATGCGGCCACATCCTCGGAAAAGCAAGTTGTATCCTTTAATTTCTTTTCCTACTGGACTTCATTTCTTAATACTATTAATATGGTGCTGTTCAGTCAGGCGATTCCTTGAAGTCTGAACTGCCCATAAAATATATTTCCATCGCTAAACCCGTTGATATTTCCATTCAGAGGACTTCATGGATTGTCGTGTTTGACAAAATACATTAAGCATTGTATAATCGCAAGGTTTGCAAAGATTGTTTGCTAGACATGTTTCATGCTAAACGCAATCACCACGCATCGTACGTGGTTTACACTAGCTATAAACAAATTAAGCCATTAAGTTATACTGTGTACTTTCGAGTGCATTTCAATAACAGTAATTCTTTTCTGCTAGAGGCACTGAAGCATTTGACCACATACGCACACTTCTCCTTCAAAGTACATTTTTTTTTCTCTTAGGAAGTATCTTGTTGCTCCACTTTCTTGAACATGGAACAGCAACATGGCACAGTGTGTTTATTGACAGTGTGTCTAACTGTTCTCTGATCCAATACTTCACAGGTCTAACAGAAAAATGTGTGTTTTGAACCTAAGTTTGTGGATAACTGTTCATGCAGGTCTTCAACCGTTCTTTGGTTCAAGTGCTGAAGAGGCAATAACGAAACGCGAAGAAGGAACCCGGACGTCTGGCTACATGGAAGTTATTAGAACAACTGACCGAGCCAGTGCCCGTGCCTTTTGCTCGTGCCCGCGCCCCTTCGTCCTCCTTTATTTACAACACACTCCCGCGGCCGGCAAACTCGCGGCAAAGTTCGGGTGCACACCGGAAGAAGTTTTCGAGCAAGGTGCAATGGAGTAAAAGGGTAGAAAAGCCTCCTGCAGCGACGCAGGAAGTGCGAATGCATAAGCTGACTTGGGTCCTCGTAGTCGCCAGATAGTTGATTCCACGGGTGGCTGCTCGAACTGCTGATGAGAGTGTTGCTGGATCAGGCTGTGCTGTTGTATATGCTGGTGCTGCTGAAGTTGCTGGCGATTCTGCATCGTCAGTTGCTGTCGATGTTGCTGGTTATCAATTTGGTGGTTTTTTTGTGGATTCGAAAAGGTTCCTGGTAATTTTCATCCCGCGACCGACGGGGTCACTCCCGCGGCCGGCAAAGTTGCGTAGGCTCCAAGAAAGTAAGCTTTGAGTGAGTCTGCCAGGAGGTGTTACAGGACGGCAATGGAGGGCTTTCCCAATCACGATGAAGCTTGGGGAGGCGGTGGTTTGTCTTGCGCAGGAAATGGTCCTTTTCTGACTGTTTTGTCCGAAGCACATCGCTGTCACTTTGTCTGCCATGTTTTGTGTCTCGCTCCGAAGCCCTGTGTGCTCTCTTCCATGCTTAGAACTACTGGTCACCTTGACACGGTGCAAAAACTCATACTGGTGCCTTTTGTGCTTCTTGTAGTAGGAAGTCTGATTTTGGCCTGCTTTCGTAGACTCGCGAAGTTTTCTGATATTATGCGCGCTCCTTGGGAGTCACTTTCATCATCTGTTGCTGGCGTTTCATCTCCGGCTTCTCCAGGTGCTGCGCGCTCATGCGCTGCTTGACCACTTCGGGAGTCAGGTAGTCCTGAACGTGTGCCTGGCTCGCAGGTGCATCTTACCGGCATGAAGACTGCGAAGTCGACGATTCTTCTTCTTCCTCGCTCGACGAAGACGATCCCGAGGCATCTTGGTTTAGTTGTGCAGCGACCCCGCCAAGCAGGGCCATCTCGGCCGATTTCGAAGGCGTCGGAGATTCGTCAACATGCACTGTGGTCGGCAGAGGAGTGTCGGTGTCCGTCCTGGCATCGCGAACGATGGCGTACATCGAGCTGACGTATTTGGGTGCGAGATTTTGTGCCATGCCGGCGTATTTCCAGGACATCGCCGCCGGAGTCTCCCGAAGACTTGTCGATCCCGGTGTGTCCCGCCTTGCGAGAGTCCTCGTTTCCACCGGTTTCCTGCATAATGTACATGGCGTAGTGCTGAAGCTGTGCGGTATAGTGATTGTAGATCCAACGCAGGTCTCTGGTGTTAGACGTCATCTTGCGATATTCCGCAGCGTCGTACACGGTCATGGGGAGCATGTACCCGGTTGAGTACGGCTCGTAGCAGCGCTGTTGCTCACAGTACCGATAGTCGACTTGCTTGGGCTTGAAAGAAGACGAACTCCAGACCCTACCGCCAGGATCGGGCTTGAGGAGCAGGCAGGGCGAGAAGTAGGGCTCGGCGTGCTGTTGCTGCTGGGCCAAGTCCTGGAGGTACACTGTGCCACGTGACGAGCAGTACATGCGCTCGCCATCTTGGTCTGGGAAGTAGGACTGCTTTGGCAAGCTGCAGCTCAGGCCGTGGAAAATATGGGCCTTGTAGTCGATGCGCACTGTGCACCAAGGGTTTTCCCCTTGGCCATCGAACTCTCCACGGCGTACCTTCCGGACGTATCCTTACACCGAAGCGCTGTCGATCGCGTGCAAAGCGACAGGTGTATCGGCGTGTAATCAAAACTCTTCAGTTGGGGTGCGTAGGGTCGAGCTAGGTTGTCCATAGGCTGGCACATGGCGAACTGCGGTTTAGCGAACATGTCGTTGTTTTGGCCTGCATCCATAATTTGCTCCCGACGAAGGAAGGCCTTTGGGATGGCGACAGACACGTGGGAGCCCACCTGTCTAGCCTGGGCTTGTGCAATGCGCGAGACCAACGCTGCAGTCGACGCTGGAAATGGCGGCGTGCTGTGGCTCGAAGATCTGGGAACGAAGATCTCAAGCCCCAAGTGCGGCTTCTCGAAATTCGCCTCTCTTAGCCACGCGTATTGCGTAGTTGCCTGGCGCTCCGGGAACACGCTCTTTTGCGTCTGCATTTACCACCAAAACTTAAAATTGATGCTGCAGTCGTTGGTCATCCCGCACTTGATTGAATGTTTCCTCGAGATGACTGTGTGCGACATCCACAATGAGAGCTGCATGACCGGTAAATACAACACTTGGCCTGGAGATTCAACACTAAAATCGTTCATACTAAGTTCTCCAGCACTGCAATCGGATTTGGCTACAGCTTTTTGGTCAGTCAGTGGGCAAGTGGAGTTCATTGCCGATTAGAAACGATGCTTTTCACCACTGACGACTTGCTCTACCGTCTCCTCGGGATGTTAAACAATGTGGAATCTCCTCACTTTGCCAGCAAGGTTCAATCTCAACATCTTCGCAATTTAAAGACGGCTGTTACGCCTGCGGAAGCTACAACACTACTGGACTTCTCTGAAAACAGTAGCTTTCTCGTCCAGAACGCACCACAGTCAGTACATTGGGACAACTCGAAGGCAACGCTACATTCGATGGTAGTCTACTCTACTCCGACTAACCCTTCTGATGCAGTACGTCTGCCTAGGTGTGCGCAGGGTACCTCTTCAGGGCGGGGGGCGAACGTTCGTCGCAGCGCCCCCTCGCTATTGTGTGAATGCATGGCGCTGCCTTTGCGCCCCCCCCCCCCCCCCCACTTAGGTGACAAGGGGGGCGCCCCCCCCCCTCCCTCCCTCGTGCGCACGCCTATGTGGACTGTGTGCTATCATATATAATGATGTATGACTGCCTAGACCGCACAACTGCGGCTTTTGCTAAATTTCAGCAGATGATCTTGAACATAAATAAGACATTCTTGAGCTTAATCTTGTACAATACGTGTGCGATGGTGCAGCTTCCCCAATATAAAAGTATGAAAAGCTTTGTGAACCTCTGCTATCACAAAATAGACTTTTTTTGGGTGCAACGTGGCATTACTTCGCTAATTTACACGGGCAACGTGCCTGCGATGGGGTCGGCGGCACTTTGAAGCGGTTGGCTGGCGAGGCAAGCCTGCAAAAGCCGTTCAAAAGATAGATTTTGACACCATTTTAGCTGTACTCTTGGGCATGTGAAAGCCTTTCATAGATTAAACCAATGTGGTTACCCGAGGGCACCATATTGAAGCGGGAAGAACTGTCGTCCAGGTTTGCCAAAGCTGTTCGCATTAATGGAACACGTTCTCTGCACTACTTTGAGCCGGTGTCACTGTCGGTACTTTAAGTTGACTTCACATCTTTGTCGAGTAGGGTGAACCTTACTGCTGTTAGAGAGAACGCACCTGCTAGTCTATAAAATTTGTTTTTGTCTTGCACAACCTTTTCGAGCCATATAGTTTGTAGTATTATTGCTCCCAAACGCGGTAGGCGCCCAATTTTTCACGCAATGAAAAGTAAAAAAAGGAGTCAAGCTTCCGCCTCTCAATATGACTCGTATTGTCTTTCTAGGAATGAAGAAAGGGCAGTAACGCATTGCTCAATAATTTTGCACGGGGTCGCTTCATTAGCTCATGTGCCTTTGCTGTCTTAGCGCATGTGCCTTTGATGCATGTGTGTGCGTGTGTGTGTGTGTGTGTGTGTGTGTGTGCGTGTGTGTGTGTGTGTGTGTCTGTGTTTGTGTTGCTGCCTGCGTGAACAGCGTGCAAAGAATTTCAGATATGATATTTTGCGTTTAAAAATTACCTTTACTGTCTTCACACATGTTCAGTTCAGACGCAGAGATCTCTAATGACAGGTCAGGACATATTTAGCTGTCATCAAGGCAAATTCTTTGTTTACTGCAGTAGATGGTTCTTTTTTTTTCGTCTTCTTTGAAGACAGTGCGATGTTTGCCGTGTGCATCGCTGGTGAATGGACGTGGGCTGCAGGCGCGCTGTTGCGGTTGCTGAGTGCAGCTTCCGTTGCGTCGGACGAAGGCCGCTCGGGATACCATACGCCGAAAAAATATTTGTCTCGTTAAAAAAACAATAGCCTTTTGTAACTTCACACATATTTAACTAAGACGCAGAGCTCTCCAATGATGCATGCCTATTTTTATTTCGACCGCGAAGGGGATTTTTTGATGTCGAAGGCAAAGCAAATATTTCTCGCCTTTTTTTCTTGTGCAAAAGAGGCCTGAAATATGATATGCTAGAAGAATTCATTATTTTTTCAGTGACGATTGAGTAGCCGATGGATTCACGCGAAGTACCATCTGGAAGGTGTGCACTCTGAGGTGCCTGGTTTTGAAGTTGCGTGTGGCATTCGGGGGGCGCTAGCAGCGATGCTCAATTGTGTCAAGCCCCCAAAGCCATCTTTACTGCAGTCGCCACTCTTGGATTTCGTACATTGACGGAGCAGCGTGAAGGGGCACAAACGACAATACTGATGCTAGTGACTCCTGACACAACAGAGGATTCCTACGCGAGAAGTGTGCCTGTCCAGTTCACTGCTCATTACTGGTGTCGCCAATCGAATTCCTCACGTGATACAGTGTTCCGGGAAACTAGAGCTGCCATCGCTTGAAAACTTTGGCGAAAGGTTTGAAGCAAATACTAGCAAACATTTATTTCGTGTAGCTAAGGCGCGAAAGGTGCCGGACCGCACCTGTGAGGAGGAGGAAGAAATAGACGCAGAAACAGAGGTGAGTCAGTTCTCAGACCGGCTGGCTACCTTGTGCTGGGAATGCACCTGTAAAAGTTTTTCTCTAGAAACAAAGCCTATACTTAAGTCGCCGTGCCCTAGTACGCGCAGCCAGTAGGGCATAACAGCAGCTTTTATCTCTTCGGCCTGAAACCCGTATTACCTTTTTTGAACTGTAGCTATCTCGCAGTTTTTTCGAGGTTATTCGCTCGCAGTATCAGAGTTAAGTATGCGAAATCCGGTATACCTTTCACCAAAGTGCAGAAATGCACATACGATAGTGTGCGAGATAATTTCTACTACGTTCCGATTGGTAGTGTGTTGCGCTACGTCGACCACCGCAAAGGCATCCTCGAAGAAATAATAAAACTCAAAGCGGCTAATGAAGGGACACTGAGGAGCTTCCGAAAAGGCGTATTTTATGAAAAAAAAATTGTGAGAGATGTGCATCCGAATTTCAGTAAAAATCTTCATATTCTGCTGTATACAGATGAACTTGGAGACCATTTGGAGCAGCCAGGGGTGCGCACAACCTTGGCAGTCTATTATAATGTTCTGTATGCAGATGCTGGGATCTTTGCAACGGAAAATGCTGCATATCGTAGTCATGTCAAAGCATGTCATTGTTCAAAGACATAGCATGAGGATTGTGCTGACGTCATCGCTTACAGAGATCAAAGCTCTGCCAAATATGGGCCTGAGAATTCGAAGGAAAGAAAGTATGCGCGAAAGTGGTGTTTTAGATTACTGTGGAGAAAACTTCAGAAGAGTGGCTTGATGGTCGAGTTGGTTCATTCTTACGGTAGACTTAGCGCAAAAAACAGAAACGAGAGAAGGACTACACAAACACAGCGCTGTGTTTGTGTAGTCCTTCTCTCGTCTCTGTTTTTTGCGCTAAGTCTACCGTACGGAAAAAACTTGTCCATGCATCGCTTCCGTAGCTTCTCTTGTAAGATTGCTCACGAATCTGTGTGACGGTTCTGTTTGCACAATTTGGAAACATTTCATCAATAACAAGGGAACAGATATACCACCTAATGATGATGATATATGGCGTTTATTGGCGCAAGGGCCATGTGATGGCCAAAGAGCGCCAGTACATGAGACCAAAGATGTGAGCAATGGGTATGGTGACTGGCTGTATAGGGGCCTAAAATTCCTTGCGCTAAAGGCGGGTAAAACATATAGGTATTAAAATAATGAGACTGGCGTGAAGTGTGTAAAGTGAAAATGAGTGGCAAAGCAACAGTTACGATGACAAAGCTATGGGGAGTGATACAGCACGAATGTCTCTTCAGCGCCCTTGTGTCCAAGGGCCGCGAGACAGGTGCTTTGTAGTGTATCTATCGCAGCAGCGACTTCTCTTTAGAGGTCGTGCTGCACATTACCAGGGTAGATAACGTGAAAGCTATGAACATCTTTTAAAAAATGCGAACAATGACTGATGTTTGAAGAGTGGGTCCCTACCGATCAACCGATGTACGTTGATGGATGTAGTGGTATTTGCTCTCGGTAGGGTAATGGGAAGTGCTTTTTCCTAAGAGTGTCTAATGCGTTGCACTGGATCAAGATGTGAAGAACGGTGAGTGGTCCACCACATCCCTTCGTTCACGGGTGGATCACCACCGGACAGAAGATGTGAATGTGTACTGTATGTGTGTCCTGTTCTAAGCCTTGTAAGTGTTACTTCTGTGTGGCGTGATTTTGATACTGGCGGCCAATGACCAAGTTGTGGCTTGATAGTGTGCAGTTTATTTTGTGTGTGCGTATCCCATGTGCTCTGCCAATAAGCCCTGATCTTACGTTTAAGGAAAGGTTTTAAGTCAAGAGCAGGGATAGCTATTGATGTATTTGATGATGATGATATGTGGGTTTTAATGGCGCAAGGGCCATGCTTGGCCAAAGAGCGCCATGGAAAATGATAACAGTTACAATGATCTGTGCTTTACGATGGTATGTAAGTGATGTGAACTATGATAATGTTACGTGGCTGTATAGGGGCCTAAAATTCCGCGCCCTGAGGCGGGTAAAACATAAAAGTATTAAAATCATGGGGGGTGACGTGAAATGTGCAACTGCAAACGAATGGCAATGTTCGTGGTGGTAGAACTTTGGTGCAGACATGGCAGCACGATTGCCTCGTCAACGTCCTTGGGGCGCAAGGGCCGCGAGGCATGTGCTTTCCTTAATGTGGCCACCGCAGCAGCGACCTCTGTACAGAGGTCGTGCTGCGGATCACCTCGGAATATGGTGTGAAAATGACCTACATCTTTTAAAAATGCGAAAAGTGATTCAAGTTTAAAAAGCGCGTCCCTACCGATGAACATGAGAGGGTGCAGTGGAGGCTGCTGTCGGTAGGGTAATAAAAAGTGCTTTTTTCTTATAGCATCTAATTCATTGCACTGGACGAGGATGTGGAGAACCGTAAGTGCTTCTCCACATCTCTCACAGCTAGGTTGTTCACCGCCGGACAGCAAATATGCATGTGTGCTGTGTGTGTGTCCTATCTGTAGTCTGGTGTTACTTGTGTGTGGCGTGACCTGGATACTGGTGCCCAGTTTCAAAGTTTCGGCTTGATACCATGTAGTTTGTTATATATTTGCCTATCCCACGAACGTTGCCAATACGCCCTGAGCTTCTGTTTTAGGAAGTGTTTCAAGTCAAGTACAGGGATAGCTATGGATGCGTTGGCTGCAGCGTTGTGGTGGGCGGATGCAGCTAGTTGGTCTGCCAACATGTTTCCACTGATCTCGCGGTGCCCTGGCACCCAGCACACCACAACATGTTGTTTGAGTGCGTAGGTCGTGCATAAAAGAGAGTAAAGCGATATAAAGGACAGGGTTTTTATGTTTTTTCAGAGTTTTTAAAGCTGTTACGACACTCAGAGAATCCGTGTATATAACCGCGCGTTGTAGTTTTAATTCTTTAATATGCTTGACGGCCACAAATATCGCATGAGCTTCTGCGGTGGAAATGCTCGTTTGGGAGTGCAGAATTCCGTAGTCTGAAAGGGATGGGCCAACAGCTGCATAGGACACACTAGTGTGAGACTTTGAAGCATCTGTATAGATTTCCGGGCAAGTGTATTTGTGTTGCAGTTCCAGGAAGTGCGTGCGGATATGTGCAGCAGGTGCGTGATTACTAACTTCCACGAATGATACATCGCAATCTATAAGATGCCACTGCCACGGCGGGAGATGTGCAGCAGGAGCCATTAGACAGTTTTCAATAAGCGGCACACCAGTTTCCTCAGCTAGACCTCTCACACGAAGTGAGTAGGGTCGTCTCACCGAGGGACGGTTGTCAAAAAGGACAGAGCTAGAGAGATCACTAATTGTGGAGTGTGTGGGGTGTTCCTTGTCTGCGTTCACTTTCAGATAATATAAAAAGGACATATAAGATCTCTGAAGGTGGAGCGACCACTCGTTCGACTCTGCATAGAGGCTCTCCACGGGGCTTGTGCGAAATGCACCCGTAGAAAGGCGAATGCCCAGATGATGGACAGGATCCAGAATCTTTAATGCGCTCGGTGTGGCAGACTGGTAGACTATGGCCCCGTAGTCTAATCGTGTGCGTATGAGACTTTTGTAGAGATTTAGAAGACATTTTCTGTCACTGCCCCATGTTGTATGTGACAGGACCTTCAAGATATTTATTGTTTTCATACACTTGTTTCTAAGATATTTGATGTGTGATATAAAGGTTAACTTTGTGTCTAATATTAGGCCCAAGAATTTATACTCCGTTTTGAGAGATAGCCGTTGACCCTGTAGGTCTACGTTAGGGTTGGGATGCAAACCTCTCTTTCTCGAGAAAAGGACACATGTACTTTTTTGAGGATTAAGGCTGAAGCCATTATCCTCAGCCCTATTTGGCCACCTTGTTTAAACCAAGCTGTACTTGTCGCTCACAGGTAGCCAGATTGCACGATTTAAATCCCATCTGCACGTCATCGACATACGTGCAGTAAAACATATTGCGTGGTATGTACAGACGCAGAGAATTCATTTTAACAATAAAAAATGTGCAGCTAAGGACACCACCTTGTGGCACTCCTGTTTCTTGGACAAATGTTCGTGATAGCACATTTCCCACTCGGACACGGAATGTGCGATCGGACAAGTAACTCTCTATTATACTGAACATTCTACCTCGTACACCTAAATGAGAGAGATCCCTCAATATTCCGAACCGCCAAGTTGTGTCGTACGCCTTCTCCATATCGAGGAACACAGAAAGGAAAAATTGCTTATGAACGAATGCGTCACGAATTTGTGCCTCCATACGGACAAGGTGGTCTGTGGTGGATCGGCCCTCTCGAAAACCACACTGGTGTGGGTCAAGCAGATCGTCTGATTCCAGGAAATGTATTAGCCGGTGGTTTATCATTTTTTCGAAGAGCTTACACAAGCAACTCGTTAGCGCGATAGGTCTGTAACTTGTGACAGAGGATGGATACTTGCCCTGTTTCAGCTTTGTCTGTGAGCCATTTAGGAACCTGTGGAGGACATTCATTTGATATTGGTGTGCTCAGAACTACAGGAAAATGGTCACTTCCAAAAGGATTATTTATGACTTTCCAGTAGAGTAGGGGTAGAAGCGATGGAGATACAATGCTGAGGTCTATGGACGAGTAGGTATTGTTAGCGAGGCTATAATATGTTGGCTCTTTTCGGTTTAGGAGACACGCGCCTGGAAGAGAAAAGGAACTGTTCAATTAGGCGACTTCGAGCGACGCAGCGAGAGACACCCCATAGACTACTATGTGCATTAAAATCCCCTAGGACAAGATATGGTTCGGGAAGTTCATCTATTAAAGACTAGGAATTCTTGTTTATGCAGTTGGTATTGTGGAGGTATATACCGAGAGCAAATGGTGACGAGCTTAGTGAAAAGTACAGCTCGAACAGCCACTGCCTCAAGGGATGTTTGAAGTGGGAAGTGTGTGCATGCAATCCCTTGATTAACTATAATGGCTACACCTCCGGATGATGCCAAGGCTTCATCTCGGTCCTTTCGGAAAAATAATGTAGCTACGTAGAAAGTTGGTGTGTTTGGATTTTAAGTGTGTTTCTTGTACACACAGCACTTTAGGTGAATGTTTGTGTAGAAGTTCTTGGACATCGTCGAGGTTCCTGAGAAGGCCCCTGACGTTCCATTGTATAATTTGTGTGTTCATCATGAGAGTAAAGTAATGCTGTGTGTACGAGAGACAGGTATCTGTTGTTTAGACGGGAAGTCGGAACTCAGGTAACAGGGCCTTCATCGGGCCCCGTTATGGGCTTTTTTGTTTTTCTTGGCGCGCTCCAAGGAGCGACGCCGACCTTTCGGTACCACGGTACCGTGATGTCCATTGCCTCCTGGGAGGCACTGGATGCCCGCAGGTGCGGGCCGGTGTTTCGGGTTTCAGGCCTCGCCTGGTGAGACGAGGCCTTGGGATCTGACGAACCTGGAGTCGCCAGTCCCTGTTCGCGAGTTGGCGGAGTAGACTGAACTACTGCCGCCTTGGGGGCAGGCGCCACAGCCGACGGCTCTCTCTGTGGAGGCCGAAGGAGTGGCGGGGGGCCGGTGCGACGTTGCCCCCCGGCGCGCCGCATCAGTGTAGGGTGTGTTGTAGAAATGATGATATATGGGGTTTTTTGGCGCAAGGGCCACTGTTGGCCAAAGAGCGCCATTACTACTAATGGGATGTTCACAGTGATCAATGACTTGGAATGTTAGGATGTGGGTTGGCTGTAAAGTGGCCTTAAAAATACGCGCTCTAGATAAGAGTAAAACTTATATATACATTAAAATTATGGCGGTGTCGTATGAAGTGGTTTATGGTTGTTGAATGGGTGATAAGTGATCATTATTGCACAAGGTGAGAAACGGTGAATAGCACGTGTGCCTCCTCAGGTCCTTTGCGCCCAAAGGCCCGGAGGCAAGTGCTTTTCTGTAAAGGAACTACCGCGGCAGCGGCCTCTGCTGAGAGGCCGTGCTGCAGTTGGCTGGGTATATAACATTAAAATTGCGTAATTCTTTGAAAAAGCGGAAGAGTGGCTCATACTTAAAAATAGGTTCCCTGCCTATGAACATTGAAGGATGAAGTGGGAGATGGTGGCGGTATGACGGGAAATGCTTTTCTCTAATACCGTCTAGATGCGTGCATTCAAGCAGGATATGAAGGAGAGTGAGCGGTGCACCGCATTTATCACATATGGGTGGCTCGCCACCAGACAGGAGGTGTTCATGTGTAGTGTGTGTATGTCCTATTCTAATTCTGCATAGTGTAACCTCTGTATGACGTGACTTTGATACCGGTGGCCATATGCCGAGACGGGGTTTGATGACATGCAATTTATTTGTCGTTTCTCTGTCCCACAGAAGCTGCCAGTGTGCCCTTAGTGATTTTTTTATGAGGGGCTTAAGGTCCAACGCAGGGACTGCAACTGTCGAATTGGTGGCATTTTCTTGAACGGATGCAGCTAGTTTGTCTGCCATGACATTCCCTTCAATCTCGCGGTGTCCTGGGACCCAACACAATACAACATATTGTTCCAGTGCGTATGTGGTGCATAGTAGCGAATAGAGTGAGACGATAACAGGGTTTTTGTGTATCTTGACAGTTTTCAGTGCTTTTACGACGCTTAATGAATCTGTGTATATAACAGCGTTTTGTAATTTTGATTGCCTAATGTGTTTAACAGCAGCATATATAGCATAAGCTTCGGCGGTAAAAATACTTGTGTTAGAGTGTAGAATGCCGGCATCCGAAAAAGTGGACCGACCGCTGCATAAGATACACCGGTCTGGGATTTTGAAGCATCTGTAAAAAAATTCAGGGTAGCAATATTTGTGCTGTAATTCAGAAAAATACGAGTGGATATGTGCCAGAGGTGCGTGTTTTGTAACCTCCACAAATGATAGGTCGCAGTGGATCATCTCCCACAGCCACGGTGGAAGCTGCTTCGCGGGAGGCATCTGATTGTGTTCAAAGAGTGGCACACCCATTTCCGCTGCCATGCCTCTCAAACGCAGTGAGTAGGGTTGTCTCAGCGAAGGACGGTTGCCGAACAAGGCAGAACTGGACAAATCATTGACAGTACGATGTAAGGGGTGTTCTTTGTTCGCGTTCACCTTGAGAAAATATAGGAAAGATGAGTATGCTCTCTGCAAATGTAACGACCACTCGTCCGCTTCCACATAGAGGCTTTCCACAGGGCTTGTTCTGAAAGCTCCTGTAGAGAGCCGAATACCTAAGTGATGGATGGGATCAAGAATTTTCAAGGCACTTGATGAAGCGGACTGATAGACCATGGCACCATAGTCCAGACGTGAGCGGATGAGGCTCCTGTAGAGATTCATTAAGCACTTCTTGTCACTACCCCAAGTAGTGCGTGACAACACTTTAAGAATGTTCATAGTTCTCATACACTTATCTCAAGTATTTGATATGTGGAACAAAGGTTAGCTTCGCGTCCAGAATTACCCCCAAGAATTTATGTTCCATTTTTACGGGTAGACGTTGACCTTGCAGATCAATGTCGGGATCAGGGTGGAGACCTCTTTTTCTGGAAAAGACCACGCAGGTACTCTTTTGTGGATTTAAAGTAAAGCCATTTTCGCCTGCCCACTTGGCCACTTTGTTCAAGCCAAGCTGAACCTGTCGTTCACATATTGCGAAATTGCACGATTTAAATCCCATTTGTACATCATCGACATACGTACAGTAAAACATACTGGGGGGGATGCACATACGCATGGAATTCATTTTAACAAGAAAAAGCGTGCAGCTGAGCACCCCTCCTTGCGGCACTCCAGTTTCCTGCACGAATGGTTGTGAAAGGACATTTCCCACACGAACGCGGAATGTTCGGTTGGACAAGTAGCTTTCTATTACATTTAGCATGCTGCCTCGTACGCCCAAGTGTGAGAGGTCTCGCAAAATTCCAAAGCGCCATGTAGTATCGTATGCCTTCTCCATATCCAAGAATACAGACAAAAAATATTGGTTGTGGACGAAAGCTTCGCGAATTTGCGCCTCGACACGTATTAGATGATCAGTCGTGGATCGACCCTCTCTAAACCCGCACTGATATGGGTCAAGCAGTTTATTCGACTCTAGGAAATGTAGCAAGCGGCGGTTTATCATTTTTTCGAATACTTTACAGAGACAGCTCGTGAGTGCTATTGGCCGATAGCTGGCAACAGAAGATGGATCTTTGCCCTGTTTTAGGATTGGGATTATAATGGCCTGTTTCCAAGCACAAGGGATTTCACCTGAAGTCCATACCGCGTTGTAGAGGCAGAGGAGGGTTTTTTTGTGTTTCATGTGGTAAATTTTTCAGCATTTCATATATTATACGGTCCGAACCTGGCGCAGATTGGTTGCAGCAACTTAAGGCTGCCTGCAGCTCTTCTAAGCGGAAAGGTTGGTTGTATTCCTCACTTTTGGCACTTTTACGTTCTAACTTTTGTCGTTCCATTCGTGTTTTGTACTTTTGAAAGATTTCGGGATAGTGTGATGAACTGGATATGTGTTCGAAATGTGCTCCCAAGAAGTTCGCCTGATCTTCTAGGGAATCACCGTGTATGTCCACCAGAGGGAGAGATGATGTTTCTCGGCCTTTGATCCTACTAACCCTGTTCCATACTTTGGCCTCATCCGTGTAGGAGTTGATACTTGAGATAAATCTCTGCCAACTCTCTCTCCTAGACTGCCGGCGGGTTCTCCGCCCTTGGGACTTTATTTGTTTAAAATTTACTAAATTTTCTGCGGTGGGGGGAGTCACGCAGTAGCCCCCCACGCTTTGTTTTGTTTCTTTCGAGCTTTACGGCACTCCTCGTTCCACCAAGGAACACGCCGTCTGCCTCTCACATATTTTTCTTCCGATAAACATTTCGAAGCGGCGTCAATGATAAAAGCAGTAAAATATTCGACAGCAGCATCAATACCTAAGCAAGACATGGTGGCCCACGAGATACTTGTGATAGTTCGGTACTTTTCCCAGTCAGCCGTATCAACCTTCCACCGGGGAGCATGTGGTGTAGACTGATGTTCATTTGGTGTACTGAGAAGGATGGGAAAATGATCGCTCCCATAAGGGTTTTTAAGAACGTTCCAGTTAAAATCGGGTAAAAGAGATGGAGAGACAATGCTAAGATCAATAGATGAATACGTCTTGCTCGCGAGGCTAAAATACGTGGGTTCCTTCTTGTTCAATAAACATGCACCAGTAGAAAACAAGAACTGCTCGATCAAACGACCACGCGCATCGCAGCGAGAGTCACCCCACAAGCTGCTGTGCGCATTAAAATCGCCGAGCACAATGTACGGTTCTGGTAATTCATCCATAAAAGATTGAAAATCATGTTTGTGTAAAGGATGCTGCGGGGGGATATAAAGTGAGCAGATAGTGACGAGTTTGTTTAAAAGAACCGCTCGAATGGCCACAGCCTCCAGTGTTGTTTGGAGTGCGAGCTGCTGGCATGCCACATTTCTGTCAATTATGATCGCTACCCCACCAGATGATGCGACGGCATCTTGGCGATCCTTACGGAAGATTACATAATGGCGAAGGAAATTGGTGTGCGTTGATTTTAGGTGCGTTTCCTGTACACACAGCACTTTAGGACAGAATTTACTTAATAATTCTTGTACGTCGTCAAGGTTGTGCAGAAGTCCTCTGACGTTCCATTGCATTATTCCGTCCATATTGGGAGTGTGTTAGTGCTGTGTGTTGGAAAGAGGGAAATTTATTTTACAGAGCCTTTGTCAGGCCCTGTGACTGGTGTTTTGTCTTTTTTGGAGCGGTCGAGAGGTTCTCGCCGCTCCTTAGGCGCAGGCTGCGCCGGTGGACTAGAAATGTCCATCGCGTCTGCCGAGGCGACGGACAGTCCGCTCTACCGAGCGGGGTTTACGAAGGGTAGGCTTCGTCACGGCGGACGAAGCCTTCGACCCCACCGGGCCAGAGGTCGAGGGGACCTCCTTGGCTTGTTTGCTGCCCTGGCTGCTGCCAGGGTTCGCAGGGGCCTTCGGTGGGGCCGAGGTCGGGGATGGTGGGGCAGCCGTGGCTGGTCTCCCCATGGGGGCGGGTGGCGTTTGCCTCGGCACGCCAGGCGTGGTCCGGGGCATCGCCGGAGGCCGTAGTGGTGCTGACCCCCCCTTGCACCACTTCGGCATATGTGTTCCCTGCAAAATGCGGGGAAACACGTTGCCTCGCTTCACGAAAGCTGATGTTCAGTTTGATCTTTGTAGTGATTATTTCTTTTTCTCTCTTCCAGGCCACGCAGGACCTGGAATATGCGGGGTGGTCACCCTCACAGTTGGCGCAGTGGAATTGAGATGTGCATTCGTCGTCAGCGGAGTGTCCAGTGGTGCCACATTTCGCGCAGGTAAGCTGGCCTCGGCAGCTCTGGGAGCCATGGCCAAACCGCTGGCACTTAAAGCAGCGCCGTGGGTTGGGAATGTAGGCTCTGACTGGTAGTTTGAGGTAACCTGTTGCTATTTCAGTGGGCAGTGTTGTAGATGCGAATGTAAGTATGATGTGTTTCGTTGAAATTTCTTTGTTCTCTCTCCTTATTTTGATGCGCTGCACCTGGATGACATTCTCGTCTTTCCATCCTGTCAAAAGTTCCTCGTCGGAGAGTTCCATCAGGTCGCCATCTGACACGACACCCTTCACAGTGTTTAGTGTTCGGTGTGGTGTGATGGTGATGGGGTGATCACCAAATGCTGTCAGGTTGTGTAGTCTCTGGTATTGTACGTGGTCTTTTAATTCGAGTAGGAGGTCGCCACTGGCGGTCTTGTTGGCTTTGTAGCCCGCGCCTAGTGTATCCATCAGACATTTTGATACAAGAAACGGTGATATGTTTCTCGCCTTCTTTTCTGTGTTGTCGCAGTGAATAATATGATACTTGGGGAAGTTGTCTTTCTTGGTGGGCAGAAGTTCGAAGATAGCATCGGTGCGCCACCTCTTGGAGGGGCGATCGGTTCGGAAGGGGGGTAGGTGATCCCATGTATAATGTGTCTTATTCGGCAGCCATGCCAGCCGCCCACCTCCGAGCCCAACGAGGGGACGCTACGAGACGCGGAGGAATCGTAAGCGCCAGCTGTACATGGCTGCTATAACGTAATATGTCCACCCAAGGTTGGATATCGACACCAGGTTAACCCTTGCCGCCCAGGAATATGGAAGTAAAAAGAAGTGAGAAGTAGACAGGACAGATCAAAAGTGAGAGAGAAAGACGAAGATGAGGGGAGAGAGAGACAGGAAAAGGCGACTGCCGATTTCCCCTGGGTGGGTCAGCCCAGGGGTGCCGTCTACGTGAAGCCGGGGCCAAAGGGGTGTGTTGCCTCCGCCGGGGGGCCTTAAAGGTCCAATCACCCGGCGTTGGCTCAACCCCCCAGGATCCCCTTTTCCCCGGACACGGCTAAGCCACGCACGGCTACGCGTGGGAGGGGATCGAAACCCCCCCGTTGGCTCGGGTCCGTGGTGACGCCACTCACCAAACGCCTGCTCGCGCAGACGCCCCTGCGGGTGTGTTGTAGAAAGGTGCGCACCTTTTAGGCGCTTCCTTAAACGAAATGTTTTCCCTTTACTTTTGAGAGTTATTATGTCTTTTTCTTTTTTCCAGTTCGGACAAGAGCGGGAGTAGGCTGCGTGATCACCGCCGCAGTTGACGCAGTGAGGTGTGCTTCTACAATTATCAGAGGGGTGTCCTTTGTCTCCACATCTTGCGCAAGTTTCTTGACCTCGGCAGGTCTGGGAGCCGTGGCCAAATCGCTGGCATTTGTAGCATCGTCTGGGGTTGGGAATGTATGGGCGGACGGCAAGTTTGATATAACCTGTTTCTATATCTGACGGCAGTACACTGGATGCAAATGTTAATATGAGATGCTCGGTAGGTATTTCTTTGTTGTCGCGTCTGATGATGATCCGTTTCACATCGGTGACATTTTGATCTTTCCACCCTTCTAGGAGTTCTTGTTCGGACAGCTGGAGGAGGTCTGCTTCTGAGACGACTCCGCGCGAGGTATTCATTGAACGGTGAGGCGAAACAGATATTGGAATGTTGCCAAATGTTGCTAGGCTTCCAAGTTTCTCAAAGTGGTGTTTTTCAGGTAGCTCAAGCAGGAGGTCACCGCTTGCCATCTTAGTTACCTTGTAACCTGGTCCGAAGACTTCGGTCAGCGACCTTGAAACAACAAATGGGGAAATTGATCTGGCTTGTTTGTCTGGGGTTTTACTATGAATGACGTGGAATTTAGGGAAAAGGATAGTCCGGCACGGTTAAAACATGATAGCTCTTCGGTGCGTACCCTTTTGTGAGGGAGACGATCAAGTAGACGGGGAAATGAGGGTGTTTCCATGATATCTTTGTATGTTTCGGCAGCAATGGCGGCCACCCACCATGGAGTCCAACTAGGGGACGCTGAAGCACTTGTATGAGGCTGCAGACGCCAGCCGTGCATTGCCACTATAACCAGATATAATTACCCCAAGTTTGAGCAATTACACAAGGTTAACCCTCGCCGCCAGGAAAAATCGGAAGTAAACGGAAGAGAGGAGAGGACAGGAAAGAATGAAAGTGAGAGAGAAAGACGAAGATGTAGAGAGAGAGAGAGATAGGAAAAGGCGACTGCCGCTTTCCCCTGGGTGGGTCAGCCCAGGGGTGCCGTCTACGTGAAGCCGGGGCCAAAGGGGTGTGTTGCGTCGGCCGGGCGGCCTTAAAGGTCCAATCACCCGGCGTCAGCTCAACCCCCAGGATCCCCTTTTACCCGGACACGGCTGAGCCATGCACGGCGAGGCATAGGAAGGGGTAGAAACCAACCCCCCGTTAGCTGGGGTCCGTGGTGTCGCCACACACCAAACGCCTGCTCGCGCAGACGCCCCTGCGGGGCCCAAACGGGATATGGGCCACGCCGAATAACTGCGTATATACACACATTTTAGCACAGAACGCATCCTCGAAACTAGAATGCTTCGTGAACCTTGGCTGTTTCTCAAGCCAAGGTCTTGAGAAGAAAAACGATGTTCTGAAGCACATTCATCACGCCAGAACAAACAAGTGGAACCCAGCGGCCGATGCACTAAAACTTGTAAAGAGGCAAGAATGGCACAATGCTAGAAGACATACCAGTACTTATACGAAGCGTGACGTGGAGTGCTGGCATGGATGAGGTATCGCTGACTCCAGTAAAAAATAGGCCGCGTTCCGCACCGGAAGGTCGAAACACGAGTAAAGAAGCGCGAGATTTTGAAAACATGAGAGCCGGTGATCTGCGTAAGCAGCCTGGTACGTTGGGAGTGCGAGCGATTTCAGACTTGACAACGCTGAAAAAAATGCTGCACAGCTGAACTGAAACCGCCCAAGGATTCGCATTGCGCAACACAGTGCTTTGCTATTGTCCTCGTTGTCTCGTACAGCGCTCTCAGATTTCTTTTTCTATAACAAACAAGCACTTTTGAACTGAATTGCTCCAAAGCAGCGCGAAACTTCTGCGCTAATGTTCAAATTTTTCGCCTTACAAGAACGTGTCGTGTGACGTCACTTCCATGGTACGGAAAGCAATTATGTGTTCCCATGAATGCCGGAATGTCCGGTGTATGTTTCATGGGGACATTCAATACCTCCAGTAGAGGTTGACACAGATCCAGCTCACGTAAAATCAACGTCAATGGCACTGTGGAATGACGCGATTTTTGTGATGAATAATCATGCATAAATGTGGATGTTTCTCAGAAGGTGCGGCAATAGTATACTATACATTTCTTCTTGTACAATTATGACGTTAGCTTTCGAACTTGTCACGCCTAAACGATGGCAAATGTCGTCTGTGTTGCCTAGTGTCACCATGTATTGCATAAAAAAGCGGATTTTTTAAGGGCTCTTTTTTTTTTGTTAGACACCATATATTGCACGCTCCTGTGCTAATAGCTGCAAAAAGTACCTCTACGAGTCCGATCAGACTATTATTATAATTATTACCGTAAGCTGTCATCAAATCACAACAGCCGCTTTGTTAAACACAATATAACGAGAACTAAGAGACAATGATGCCAATGAGAGATCTTCCTTCGCATCCTTGTCTCTTAGTTCTCATTGTGTTTAATAAAGCAAACTGAGCCCTTAAACTTACAATTCGTTCCTACAGCCGATTTTGGTGGCTTAGTTGTCCGTCGTCGCCTGTTTCCGTAACCACCGTTGCGCAATATTAAAACAATGTAACCAGGACCCAGAAGGCTGCCTCAACCGTCTGTCTCTCACCCTTTCGGCATTCGAACCCTACTGGCATCACTCTCTTTGCTGCTTCAATGCCTACAGAAAAACAACCCTCATCTTGAAATCGATCGTCCTGACATGTACGCACTCTACCCAGCTAATCCGGCGAATGACGACACGGTCGCGTGCGCAATTTATTTCAACAGGCTACAAGGCCTATTGCTTCCAATAATACTTCATCGCAAGTTTTCATAATTCCTGTCATACAGAGTCGTCGATGTGTTTAAACGGATATAATTTCAGCACAGGGAAAAGTGCACACGCAAACGTTCTCCTGTAGCACTGACGTGCATGAAACAATACGCATGGCCACAACACTAATCACTCTGGACGCGACTGTACTCAAGCAGGAACGCACGCAAGAGCATCAACATATCCACGCATGTTACGAGAAGAACACTACTCCTCGTCCCTTCGGAGCTGCCTTGTGGCCAAGTGACCGTCCCCGTGATAATTATTCTCTTCCACCCTCCGCCACAAGACAACGAAGAACTGACGCGCCGAGAGACATTGAAGGTGAAGTTTCTGATTATGCACTAGACTCTGAAAGCAAGAAACTACGATAACATGCAGCGATAACACGCAGCGAGTACCACGTCATCCTGCAGGCGGGCATGAGTCGACGATCTCCCCTGCTCAAGCGGACGCTGCAGCAGAAATGGGTGAATGTGTCCAACTCCTGGATCGGGACATACACTCGATTTGAACAGCGACGTGCAAGTCATCTTAGACTGCTACTCGTGTGTTTGGCACGTAGTTTACTACTTCAATAAGGCCAGCAGAGGCTGCTCAAAGTTGCACAGTCGCAACCGAAAAGGGTTACTAGCACAATCTTGTACGCTTTTCAAAATAGAACTGGGGCGCTATTCTTAAGCGTTCTAGCATAGAACGGGGGGAGGGATCGAACAAAAGGACGAGAAGGAGCACACAGCCAATAGGGGAGCTGGAAAATTCGGGCACCTAGCCATCGCATCAATATGTATTCATTATAGCTGAACATCAATATTGAGAGGCATTGTTTTTGAGAGCTTGAAATTGAAGAGCGCGGTGACTTTAACAATTCACTTGTGTTATTGTCTTGACAGAGCGCCAGGTGGTATCGCAGTTTCACGAGACCTTCGGTGGTCTCGCAGCCACCACGCTGTTTCAAGCAATGCTTCTAGTATTAGTGTACTTGTAAAATTCAAACGGCGCGACAATTCGAACCGTTACCCAGTTATCGAAATGGCGCAGCATTCGAGAAGAGGTCCGCGCGTTCCCGACAACCAAAGGCAGTTGCGGCTCTCATTGATGGAGCAGCATTCCCAGCTAGTCGCACGCGCTATCGAGCTCAGCCACGAGTTTGCAGCAGCGGACAGGGGTCGGCTGTGGGGAGCGAGCTCTCCGACGCGCTCAACAGCGAGGGCCCCGTCACCAAGTCCGTCGAACAGTGGCAGGACTGGTGGCGGAGGCAAGTGCACGACGCGCGCCAGGACGCTGCCGCGATAGCCGAACTGCAGCTATGAGTGAACACCAACTAGTCTTATCAACTCGTCCTACAATGTGCGTGCGTTCGCAAGAGCGCGGGCGGGGGGGCGTCGTGCCTGGTGCTTCCATGGGCGTGTGCCTCAACTGACTGGCACATTGCGCCTGACTGGCGTGCGGCCGCTGGACTACCAACAGGTAAGGTCACCGTTCGATAATAATTCGTTCCGAAATTGTACAAACGTCTGCGTAATATCTGAAATTTGTGCCTTAAGGAGATGTGCACAAAAACAGCACCATGACCTTTGCAACGAATTCATGGTGTTTTGGTGTATCTTGTCAGGAATAACGCTCGTATTTGTATATTAAGAGGAAGTGTCTCTGCAGGCATTCAAGAAAACATGCACTTCAGGAATGTGATCATTAACAACTTCGTCATTGCAGGACACTGTCTGTGCGCATGTAGTAGCAGTGAAGTTTACATAACTGCTGGATGGCATCACAGTGTAGTGAAGGGAGGCTTACACGTGTTCTTGACACTTACCAGGACCATACACCTCCGGCACCCATGCAGGTGGTGCAGAGCATGGAGACGGCAGGCACAAGCTCCACGTCAGGTAAGTGCCAGCATGAAGTTCTTCCATTCTTTTTTTTTTTACATTTTGCCAAATGTGTGTACATATGATGGAAAATTTTATTGCATGGACTCTTCTGCACCAACTGCAGGTGCACGTGAGCCGCCGGCAGCTGCAGCCGCCGAGGTTGTCACTACATCATCACGTAAGTGCTGCTCCTTTGCAAGCCGTTTGTTGAAATCAGCTTTTCACACTTGAGTGAAGAATCCCATTAACACATCAAATCAGCAAAGGGGCTTTGAGGGTGTCCTCCTAACCGCATGCCCCGAAAAAAAACAGCCAGAAAGTCAACCCATAGCTTCTGAGTTGGTATGACACCAGCACAGTGATGACAACCAAATGTGGTTGCATACAAAAAGTGCTCTATAACTGCGAGAGAGTAAGTGGGGTGGGGGCGTTTCCCCCATCCCCTACTGCATTGTGTGTGTGTGTTTGAGAGAGAGAGAGAGAGTGTGTGTGTGTGCGTGCGTGTGTTGTGTGTAAATACTGCAAGAATTACGCCGAAGGCTAAGGAATTCCTTTTACTTACACAATAACCTTGAATTTTGCGCGATATCAGTACGAGTACAAACAATAGTTCAGCACTGATCACAAATGTGATTGAAGTTATCGTCGTCATTTAATTCCTTGTTCCTGAATGTTAAGTAGCTCATTATTGCAGGTTGGCATACCAGCCAGGGCCTGCCCTAGTGCATTCTTAAGGTCATATATCTCTCAAGAGACCTTCGCTCACAAGGTGAGTTTGAAATTCGATTTGATATCGACACCGCCTTTTACAGGAACATTGATGCTGCATCTTCATGCTACATATAAAATAAGAGGTTGAGATTTCCAATATTACATCCTACATCCAAAACGAGATTCTTATCTGATATATGTAATGAATGGCAAGAAGAGAAAGTAAATGGATGAGGGGACCCCATTTCCGTCCGTCATAATCAGAACAAAGGCACAGATTGAAAATGTGCGCTCTTATCCGACTTGTGGCTAATTCAAAAATTATTTCCCTAATGCATTCCTTGGTTCTTATTGCCCAATTGTTCTGCCAATTGTTTTCCAGCCGACAACCGCGCTGTTCTGGCAGGAACAGGGCGGTCGTCGGCTAGAGGAGCATGGCCGGGCTCCACGGACGAAAAACCATCACCACGTGCCCATTGAGTGTCAAAACCCAGCGGCAAGAAAGGGGGCTTATCTTTTACACCGCGAGATTCGGATGAAGTACTGCTCTGCATCACGATGGTCTCGGATGACGTAGGTGTAATTGGGGTGTTTTACGACGGGCCTGAGTTGCCCCTGCCAGTTCTGTTGGCACCGGAAAAGGGGCTCTTTCTTGCAGAGGTGTAGGAATCCGGGGAGTGTAGACGGCACGGGTAGACGTGGAATGCACTAATTGCTGGATTCCACGGAGATTTCGGAAAAGGGGCTCGTGGGTCACTTGCGACCGGTACAGAGCAGGGCTTGGTGTCGAAGTCGCTCTTTGCCCCGTATCTCTCGCTTGTCGGCGCCACCAAGTCAATGTCAAAGACCTGACTAGATTTCCCGCATCACATTCGCCGCCAGCGTGGCCTGCCACTGCTCAACGCCTGTGTCGACGTTAGTCACAAGGCGCGCATCAAAGCTGAATTTCTTAGCCACCGAGAAAATGGCCGACACTTTCTCCTCCGGTCTCACTAGTGTCCGGTATGCACTGTTTGTCGAAAATGGCGCGTTCTTCATTGTTCCGGCCCAAATGCCGAGGTTAGGCTCCCCCCATTTTGATATACGGAGTCAATCGTGCCCACCTGGTTCGAAATCACCCTCCCCTGTCTTTCCGTCTGGGTGCTGGAATAGATGGGTAACAGAAATGTGTAAATTTTACCTCGGATTCTGAAAGCCTCAACCACACTGCTTGAAACCGGGCCTTAAATTTCGCGGGACACCTTTGAATGTCCAACACAACGTTATCCCCTTCTTTGAGACCAAAGTTTCTCGCATTGTTGAGTCTGGGATTCACGACAGATGATCGATGTGTGAAAACGACTGCCCTCACAGGATGCTCTATTCGCAATGCCCATAGACTGTCGCGCCGCCAAGCGGAATTCAGGAGCGTCCTCTCAGGGATGATCAGTAGACCACACCATGGCAGCCCTACGCAGTCGCTCCCTTGTTCGGCTGTGCTAGCCTCAACGCATTAGCAGGAAACAAACACGACGACTTTGCACGTTTCCTGCATCAGTGAACAAACCGGGCCTTTCGTGACACGATCAATCTCATTCGTTCTTGCGAGACGCAAAGTTTTCGTGAAAATACGTGCCAACTCGCGCTTTCAACGATGACCCACATTACACATATCAGCTTCGCGAGGTTTTGTGTAGCCACGTAGGTTGGTTAAATGCTGTCGTCTGACCTTTTCAGTTGAAACTCACCTTGTTTTACTTGCATATAGCATTCGTAAGTGCTTTCGTAGTGCATGAATTTATAACATTGTACGCGCGAAGTGGCGCGAGCTCGCGATATAAAACTGAGCAATCTCAAATTGGCCAGCGCTGCGCCGCTTGTTTTTCGTACATTTGTTGATAGATGGCAGCACTCTGCAAGCGACTTGTTTGTTGACCGGTGTGAGAGGAAAAAGAAAAAGTTCTGCCTTAGTTCTGCTATGTTCTGTGCGCCAAGATAACATTGTGACGCGGACTATTCGAAGTCGTTCGGCGGAGGAAATTCTTCAGATTGCGTTCAGCAGTGATGTTAAGAGAAACCATCTTGACGACGAGGATTTTTCACTGGACGTAGAAGGCTGTGAATGCGCAGAGTGTGACAGCGACGATGAACGATCAGCTGCTAACTCACGAGGAGCGAGTTGCACTTCACGTCCCCTCGTGCGCTGTTTCTTCACGCTCGTAAGTCACTTTGATTGTATTTAATGCATAGTATCCTTCAGCGAGGTCAAAACAAATACAGATTTACTTGTGCATTGCAAGTAGAGCAATTATTGTGGATATTATCGGGCGCCGCATGCCGCCAAAACGCTGGAGCTCGAACAGGGAAGCGAAATGGTTAGAGCGATAAAACGTGCAGTCACGGCCACAATCCACGCCTCACGGCTGAACTTCTTACTTCACCGGTACTTTCCGAACGGCATTGTTGTTCGACGAATTTTCGCAACGTCGTTGAATTCGACGTTGTATAAAGCATGCGTGTGCATTCTTTTCGATATTCATGCTTCGATCGTGCTGATCGAACCTGCAACATCCGAGTGCAGTAAATTGCGCACGGCCAGAGTCTGAGCAGGGCTGTGACACAAGTGCTACTGAATGGGATATTAAGCGCTGGTGTTCCGTTGAAGAAGCAACTCCGTAATGTGTTCCTGACTGCGCAAGTAATGACGACGGCGTAATATGTTTGCAAGCTATGACCACATTAAACATTCGGTTCCGTGCGGCAGCGATGGCGCTACTCGCTCACGGCCTACTACTGCGGCAAATCTCATGCAGCCTCGGTACACGCAACCTCGAAGTGCCGTTCAGTTCATACGTCAATTCTAGTTCATGCGATTTTCTGTAACACGCACAGGATTTTGCAAAGCATATGGTTCGTGCAAGGTAACTGACCTGAAATATAACCTTTCACACCGCGGCAAATAATTAGGCGGCGAGCTTCCATGATTTGGGAAAGTATCTTGGTCTCATACTCATTTCAGTGCAGCCCATCACTTCATCCGGTGAAAGTGGCACGGGCCGTACGTCCGCGCGTCTTATTAGTTCCTATGCTAACAAACGGGTTTACCATCCTTCGGGCCGCCATCTTGAATCGTACAGCGCGCCACCTATAGTTCGTGGGCATTGCGAACTTAAAAGGATGAATCCATAGCGCTCCTCAACTACCGAGACGCGTCCTTTTAAGTTGGAGATGCTTTCCTCGACACTGGTGGAGATAGTGGGCGTATTGGGCTTTCCTGGCATCATGTTTGCGGAACTACAGTGGTTCCTTCTCGACTCTTTAGGAAGTGCTGGTTGAGCGCCACTGGCACGTTGTGGTTAGACGTGATGCCGTCGCGGATGATCTTAAATCGCGGCTTGCTGAAAAAGCCAGTTTCGCCACAAGGCGAAGCAATGAATGCGATAGCAACAAATTGGAATGTCAAGCGATGAATGGCAAGCAAATGGAAACATACAGCGCGCTGCTCACGCACGCATGACGCACGAAAACAACACGCACAGGACGAGAGAGAACTAACAACGTTCACAGCTCGACACTTAACGCTCTCCTCAAACTAAGCGACGCACGAAACGAATTCACAGGTACAGGCGAGGGCGAACTAACAAGTGTCACAGAACTTTGTCACTTCGCTGTGTTTGAAAAGCGTGTTCTTTTCGCAAACGGGGGGGACTCCCGCGAGCGAAGTGACCTTCGTGCGCTCGGCAACTACAATGGAATCGTTCCGACGAAAGCCCAAATCTCCCCCACCGTGAGATAAGCGCGCGCGCGCGAACGGGCGTCTACCCCCGGACCAAAGGGCGCGAGCGGATGAGCGCGGGCTTCGCGACGAGTGGGGCCAGTGGGGGCGCGGAGCTACGGCCTCGCCGAGCACGCCCCTTTGCGCCATCTCGCGGGTAATGCTGAAAACACGCTGAAAACTCGCTGTATATAAATAGCAGACAACAAAACGGAAAGTCGGGCTAGTTGGCGCTGTGCAATTCCATCCAGTATATAAATAGCTCGCCGTTTCAACGTCGAAGGACGTGCGCTTTCGTGGCTCAACGGATAGCGCCGCGCGCTGCAGAGCGAGAGGTCCCCGGTTCGATGCCGCGCGTCGGAAACATTTTTCTGAGTTATTTTTCTTTGTGGCTTTTATAAATATATAGATACATATACGGGGCATGACGGCGGCGGCGACGGCGAAAACCAGCCAAGAGTGTCCATATAATTGCTATCGCAATAAAAGGAGAAATAAGTCAACAAGTGCAAGAGTTTGGAAATGGTATCGGAACACAAAAAGAACCAGTTCTCATGGGCATGTACGGCTAAGCGTTACTTCGTGAAAGTGCTATATACACTTTTGGCCCACAGAGCTGTTGAACAATCAGATGGTGACAGTGGTGGGTCCGGTTTGGGGTGATCTTTTAAAGACGATAGTCATTTCTTGGAATACTTCAAAGCAGAAATTTTGGTTTGTCTGTCTGTCTATCTGCCTGTCTGTCACCCGATTCAGCCACCCGGCCAAAGTTTAAGCACTTGCTGAACGTGTGAACACGACACATGCTCCAAGCTGGGTTGTGGTTCGGGCCCACAAAACCGAAAATGAATTCTTTGCACAAGCAATTTATGTTGAATAAATGAACATTCTTTCCAGGAATGGTTTCCAGTACACAAACATCACAGGAAATGTTCAGAAAGTGAGAAACTTTTCTTGGACCCCTGTTGCGCCGACGCGGTGGCCAGAGCCATGGCAACGAATATGAGCGAATTCAATGGGTCATATGGATACGCATGGTACACGCATAAGGGAGAAGTTCGTAACAGCAGTGGTCATGTCCGTGTGTACCCAGTGGTATCACCTCAATTCGCGCCCAGAACACACGATACATTTATTTTTAATATGCTGCTAAAGCAGAAGGAACACTGCAAACAGAATGTGATGTGAACTGCTTGATTTGGCCTATTTTTCATTTCCAACAGGTTTCGTTGTAGACTGCATGCATGCAGTGTGCGCTGGCTTTGCTTTTTCCATACAGTACTGCACGAAGAATAGAGGAAATTGAGCAGCGGCTGCACATTTTAAAACCTCTGTGGGAAATTTCCACGCTGCTGCGCTCACTAAAAGTACTTAAGTGCCGGAAGGCTTCTGAGTGGCGGCAACTGGTTGTTGCTTTACTCTCCTGTAGTGCTTTATAAGATCCTGTTAAGATCGCTCTACAAAGATTTGGTCCATTCTTGAAAACTGTAGGGCTGATGCACTTCCTGCTCGCTGATACAGTTCCTGCAGAAAAGACCAGACAAGCTGGAGGGGCAACGCGCATGTTTGTTGAAGAGTACGCAGATCTTTCTGAAATGATGCACACGACATACAATGCACACCTTCTCCTGCACCTTCTTCCATCTGTAGAAATCTGGGGCCGACTATGGCAATTACTCAGCTTATTGATATCAGAACATGAATGGGCAGCTTGTAAAGCGTATAAATGCTAGCTGGCAAGTAGCTTGAGAAGATTTTTTTTTTAACCAAACCTTCCCATTATTTTGGGACAAGTGCTCCCATTCTGAGGATGCCCAGTCGAAGCATCTGCTATTCAATGACTCTTTGAAGGGGTACCATCTGCGAAAGCATTCTGAGAGCACCTCTGGTGTAGTAGTTTTTTTTCGCAAGGCGAGAGACTTGCAACCGTGGCGTCTTGTACAAGAAAGTGCTAGTTGAAGGTTTCCTGCTCTGCGCAAAAAGCCTGGTACAAGTCGCGCCACTGTTACTCATTTGCGCGCATTACTGGTATATTTGGGAAAATCGACAGTATTTTGGGTACTTGTGTGCACGGACATCACAGATGTGCATTTTTTGGCATCATGATGCGTTTCATTTAAGCCAACTTCATGTTGTAGGAACATTTGTTGCTTGATAACTTCAGTGGAGTGATCATGCACGAAGTTTGCACGACGTCAGGTGAAGTGGAGATGGTTTATGAAAATCAACAGAAATACATGTTATTGCAGTCGTCATCAAAGAAATCTGTGTGCTGTGTGACCAAAAAGTACATTTCTGAAGCAACTTAAAGATGTCCTTGCATGAGGGAGCAATAAAAGCTGAAAATTTTACGCTGAGGTTCTAGGAAAGAAAATACCAGAATAACTTACTTGAAGCACATATTGCATTGCTGAAAATATCATACAGCAACGCAACAAGATTCTGTAAACTTAAACTGGTAGAATGTCAGGCAGTTTTGATTAAATAAAAAATGGTACCAATGCATTGAGTCTCGGGGAGTATATGTACTTTGAAACTTACTCGCTTCTAAGAATGATGGGAACAGGCGATTTAAAAAGATTTGCATTACTTTTGTGTCCCGCTCGTGCCACCGCTGCACGCCATGATTCATTTGCTCAGCCTGTGGCTGTATGCCTTTCTGTAGCGATTGAAGGTTACGGTTGCTGGCAAAGCAAAAAAAGGAACAGTTTTGACGTTTGCGAACCTGTGCAGGTTCTTTGTTCGCAATCTTTCCTGTTAAATAAATGCAACATCTGCCTGACCAGAGAAGCCTTTGTAGGATTCCTGACTGCATTTTTCCGTTATTGTTGCTTGTACATGCCCCACAGAGTTGCCTGTGTGGTTTTTTTTGTGTGTGTTAGCTGTAACCTTGTTCCTTTGTGTGCGTGTTTCATATATTCTTGTATGCAGACTGCAGCTGAGTTGCCAAGCACAAGCCTGCAAAGCATCCTCGTTCACTGCTTCTAAAGCTCAGCAGAACAGCCCGAGAGCAGAGTGAAGAAGCTCAGCAAGGAACTGGATGCTGTAAGAATAAAAGTCAAGTTGCTTGAAACGAAAGCCACTCGCTACCAGAAAAAGAAAGAAAGCTTGGAAAGTGTGGCACAGATAGTGCATGAGCAGAAAGAATAGTCGCGAGCAGTGTCAAAAGAGCAAGTAGAGAACTTTTCAAAAGCAATTGTTGCGGATTGGCAAAGAAATGCAACAGAACAGCCCCGTCGGAGGAGGTAGGCTCCTGAAATGTAAGCCTTTGCCACAAAATTGCATTACTACTCGCCCCGAACGTCGCTAAGAAGACGACGATCGCTCAAGGCTGTTGATGGCTGGCCAGGATTCATGCCTAAGGTGCTCAATGACCTGAAGACTAAATACGCAAACACCACTCGTCGTGAGCGCATCTGCTCAGTTTCGTTGGATGGGATGAGCATCAAAAAGGCGTGTGAGCTGGATGTTCCAATAGGACGTCTCATCACCTATCCTGATTTGGGAGAGAAGAGGGGGGCAGCCGAGTGACCCAAAGAACGCTCCACTTGCCACTGACGCGCTAGTGTTCATGGTTTTTGGACTGGTAGTGCCGTCGAAGATGAAATTTGGGTATTTCCTAAATGCTGGTCTCTCAGGCGAAGTCCTTCGAAACATTCTGCTGCAAGAGTGCGGGGATCATAGTGATCGCTGTTATTTGCGACTGCCTAGGACCCAATCTGTCAATGGCAAAACTACTCGGCTGTCGTGTGCATGAGCAGCGTTATGATGACCTGACGATGACATTTGAGTACCCAGAACACAAGCGAGACATTCGCCATCTTCGATGCATGCCATGGCTTGAAGTTGCTGCGGAACCTCCTTAGCGAGAAGGGAACACTAACCAGCACCTAAATGGGGTAAGCAGTGCTTTAATTGTTCCAAATACCTTTCCTCGGAAATAGTGAAAATTCTTAAGTGTGCAGAATTATTTCCATAGTGTAGTGCATTTTGGGAATGCAAGCTATTTTTTTTTTCAAAAGAAAGACTGTCTCGAATTGTTAGATTGTGCAAATGACACGCTAAGGTATGGCGAACATTTTTTCCGAAAGAGTTTAAGATTTTAATGTCTCCTGACATAAGTACGTAATGTGCTGACTAATTAGGATGGCTGAGCATTTTACACTAGTGCCAGGATGTCACAAATTAGGATGGCTGAGCTTTATAAACTACTGCCTGGATGTCTTTTACAGTACAACATTGTCGGCGATGAGGGTGATGATGATATATGGTGTTTATTGGCGCAAGGGCCATGTGATGGCCAAAGAGCGCCATTTCATGAGACGAGAGATATGATCAATGGTTATGGTAACTGGCTTCATATGGGCCTAAAATTCCGCGCCATAAAGGCGGGTAAAACGTGTAAGTATTAAAATCATGACACTGGCATGAAATGTGAGCTGTGAGAGTGAGTGGCAAACGATGGTGAGAATAAAAGTAATGAAACATGGTGTGAGCACGAATGCCTCGTCAATGCCCTTGCGTCCAAGGGCCGCGAGACAGGTGCTTTTCAATGTATCTACCGCAACAGCGACCTCTTATCAGAGGTCGCGCTGCGGATTACCAGGGTAAATCACATAAAAACTATGCACATCTCTTAAAAACGCGAACAATGAGTCAAGTTTAAAGAGCGTATCCTTACCGATGAGCATCGCTGGATGAAGCGGTATTTGCTCTCGGTAACATGAAGAAAAGTGCTTTTTCCTGAGAGTGTGTAATCCTTTGCACTGGATTAGAATGTGGAGAACGGTGAGTGGTTCACCACACTTCTCGCACATGGGTGGATCCCCACCGGACAGAAGGTATGAGTGTGTGCTGTAAGTGTGTCCTATTCTTAGCCTGGTAAGTGTTACTTGTGTGCGGCGAGACTTCGATAATGGTGGCCAGTTTCCTAAGTTTGGCTTGGTAACGTGTAGCTTATTTTGTGTTTGTCTGTCCCATGAGAGCTGCCAATAAGCTCTCAGCTTTCGTTTTAGCAAGGGTTTCAAGTCTAGTGCGGGAACAGCTGTGGTTGTTTCGGCAGCGTTTTCGCGGACAGATACAGCTAGCTGGTCTGCCAACACGTTTCCTTCAATCTCGCGATGTCCTGGCACCCACATATCACGACATGTTGTTTAGATGCGTTAATTGTGCATAGCAGTGAGTACAGCGAGACGATTATAGGGTTTTTGTGCGTTTTAGGAGTTTTTAATGCTTTTACAACGCTTAAGGAATCTGTGTAAATAACAGCGTTGTGTAGGCTTATTTCCTTAATGTGTTTAACTGCAGCCAGTATGGCATAAGCCTCAGCTGTAAAAATGCTTGAGTTGGGGTGGAGTACACCGGCATTGGAAAAGGACGGGCCTACCACCGCGTAGGACACACCAGCGTGGGACTTCGACGCATCCGTAAAGAATTCAGGGCAATTATATTTGTGCTGGAGTTCCAGGAAGTATGTGCGGATATGTACGAGAGGCGCGCGTTTTGTAACTACCTCGAAGGATACATCGCAGTCTATGAGCTGCCACTGCCACGGCGGCGGCTGTGCAGCGGGTGCCATCACACGAAGTTCAAAGAGTGGGATTTCCATTTCTTCGGCAAGACGACGCACACGTAGCGAGTATGGCGCCCGCGATGCAGAACGGTTATGGAATAACTGAGAGCTAGATAAGTCATTTACAGCACTGTGTGTCTGTCGGATGTTCACTGTTTGCATTGACCTTTAAAAAATATACGAAGGAAGCGTAGCATCTCTGCAAATGAAGGGACCACTGGTTTGACTCGGCGTAAAGGCTTTCCACAGGGCTTGTCCGAAAAGCACCCGTCGAAAGGCGAATGCCTTGATGGTGAACGGGGTCCAGCATCTTCAATGCGCTCGGTGTGGCGGACTGATAGACTATGGCCCCGTAGTCTAAGCGTGTGAGTACGAGACTTTTGTAGAGATTTATGAGACATTTGCTATCACTTCCCCATGATGTACGCGACAAAACCTTCAGAATATTTATAGTTTTCAAACACTTGTTTTTCAGGTATTTTACGTGATGTACAAAGGATAATTTCGTGTCTAGAATTACGCCTAAAAACTTGTACTCTGTTTGTACAGGCAGCGGATGGCCATGCAAATGAATATCTGGGTCGGGTTGCAGGCCTCTTTTCCTAGAAAAAAGTACGCAGGTGCTCTTTTGCGGATTGAGGCTGAAACCATTCTCGTCGGCCCACTTCGACACCTTATTAAGAGCAAGCTGTATTTGCCGTTCGCATATTGCGAGATTGCAGGATTTGAATCCAATCTGTACATCATCAACGTAGGTTGAATAAAATATATTTTGTGGGATATACAGACGCAAGGAGTTCATTTTTATAATAAAAAGTGTACAACTTAGCACACCACCCTGTGGTACTCCAGTCTCCTGGACAAACGGACGTGACAGGACGCTGCCGACTCGAACACGGAACGTTCTGTTGGACAGGTAGCTCTCTATTATATCTAACATGTTCCCACGTATACCCATTTCTGAGAGGTCCTTCAATATGCCAAACCGCCATGTGGTATCATATGCTTTTTCCATGTCAAGAAAGACAGACAGGAAAAACTGCCTGTGCACAAATGCGTCACGGATGCCAGTCTCAATGCGTACGAGATGGTCAGTTGTCGATCGACCCTCTCGAAAACCGCACTGATGTGGGTCAAGCAACCTTTTGACTCCAGAAAGTGTAGTAGACGACGGTTTACCATCTTCTCAAAAAGTTTACACAGACAGCTCGTCAGGGCTATAGGTCTATAACTGGAAGCCGAAGATGGTTCCTTTCCCTGTTTCAGGATTGGGATAACGATCGCCTCTTTCCAAGAAGCAGGGATTTCACCCGAAAACCATATGGCATTGTATAGGGAAAGGAGGGTTTTTTGTGTTTCGGGAGGTAAATGCTTCAACATTTCATATACCACGCGGTCGGAACCTGGGGCAGATTTATTGCAACCGTTTAGCGATGCGTGCAGTTCAGCTAAGTGGAAAGGCTCATTGTAGGCCTCGTATTTCGTACTTTTCCTGTCTAGTGTTTGTCCTTCTATTATTGTTTAGTACCGCTGGAAGGTATCGGAGTAGTGTGCTGAGCTGGAAACACGTTCAAAGTGCGCACCAAGGAAGTTTGCCTGGTCTTCCAGGGTGTCACCTTGTGTGTTTACTAAAGGAAGTGAATACGCATCTCGTCCTCTGATTTTATTAAACTTGTTCCAGACTTTAGCTTCATCTGTATACGAGTTTATACCAGACAAAAAACTTCTGCCAGCTCTCTCTTCGAGCCTGGCGGCGTGTTCTCCTTCCTTGTGATTTTACGTGTTTAAAATTCTCTAAATTCTCCGCTGTCGGGGAGTTGCGCAGCAACCTCCACGCCTTGTTTTGCATCTTTCGCGTATTTCTGCAATCATCATTCCACCAGGGAACACGCCTTTTGGAACCTGTGCTACGCATTTCGGGAATACAGTTAGAAGCAGCATGAATTATAAGAGCTGTGAAATACTTTACAGCATCATCTAGCGTTAAACCAGACATCTCGGCCCATGTCACGTGAGTAAGAGCTCGGTACTCTTCCCAGTTGGCTGAGTCGAGCTTCCACCGTGGGACCTGCGGAGGACGTTGATTTTGGGTCGTCTTAGTTAAAATGATTGGGAATGGTCACTTCCATACGGTTTTTCCAGGACATTCTATTTAAAATCAGGTAAAAGCGTTGGCGATGAAATACTAAGATCTATGGCAGAGTAGGATTTGTTCGCGAGGTTAAAATATGTGGGCTGCTTGGTGTTCAGGAGACATGCCCCAGTAGAGAAAAAGAAGTTGCTCAATAAGGCGGCCTCGCGCATCGCAGCGAGAGTCTCCCCACAGGCTGCTGTGCGCGTTATAATCTCCAAGAATCAAAAAAGGTTCGGGGAGTTCTGCCACTAATGATTCTAAATCGCGTTTCTGGAGATGATAATGAGGCGGTATGTACAATGAACAGATAGTAATGAGCTTATCAAAAAATACAGCTCGGACGGCCACTGCCTCAAGGGCCGCTTGGAGCTTGAGATGTTGACATGCCACACTTTTGTCAGCTATTATAGCGACGCCACCGGAAGATGCTGCAGCATCCTCGCGATCCTTTCGGAAAATTACGTATTGTGATGATGATGATGATTAATGGGGTTTTGTGGCGCAAGGGCCATGAGTGGCCAAAGAGCGCCATGCCATTTATGCGATGTAAACGTTG
This sequence comes from Rhipicephalus appendiculatus, assembly GCA_030522465.1. Taxonomy (NCBI): domain Eukaryota; kingdom Metazoa; phylum Arthropoda; class Arachnida; order Ixodida; family Ixodidae; genus Rhipicephalus; species Rhipicephalus appendiculatus. The sequence goes on from JALIZH010015518.1 coordinate 57,770, forward strand.
ACCAATGATTGCGATGACAGGGTGTATTACGGCTGTATAGGGGCCTAAAATCACGCGCTATAAACAAGCGTAAAAGGTGTGTATAGGGTATAAAATTATGGCAGTGATATGTGATGTGATCTATGGGTGTGGAGTGAATTATAATGACCATGGTATATACAAGTAAGCGATCGGTAAAGAGCACGAGTGCCTCCTCCAGGCCTTTGAGGCCAAAGGCTGGGAAGCAGGTGCTTCTGCGAGTAGCTACCGCAGCAACAACCTCTGTTGAGAGGTCGTGCTACGGATTTCCTCGATATATGATGTGAAAGCTATGAATATCTTTTAAAAAAGCAAACAATGACTCATATTTAAAAATCGGTTCTTCGCCGATGAACATGCGCGGGTGCAGTGGGATTTGTTCTTTGTAGGCTAATGGAAAGTGCTTTTTTCTAATAGACTCTAATTCACTGCATTGAATAAGTATGTGCAGGACAGTGAGTGATCCACCACATTTATCGCACAGAGGTGGATCACCACCGAACAGAAGGTATGTATGTGTACTGTGTGTATGTCCTGTTCTTAGCCTTGTAAGTGTAACTTCTGTGCGGCGTGACTTTGACACTTGCGGCCAATTACCAAGGTGCGGCTTGATAACGTGTAGTTTATTTTGTGTCTGCCTATCCCATGTGCTCTGCCAGTAAGCTCTGAGCTTTTGTTTAAGGAAAGGTTTTAAGTCAAGCGCAGGGACGGGCATGGACGTATCGGCGGTGTTCTCGTGGGCGGATGCAGCCAGCTGGTCCGCCATCACGTTACCTTGGATCTCGCGGTGCCCTGGCACCCAGCACACTACGACATGTTGTTTGAATGTGTAGACTGTGCATAAAGCTGAGTAAAGCGAGACAAGAACAGGGTTGGTGTGTTTCTTAAGTGTTTTTAGAGCTTTTACCACGCTTAGAGAATCTGTGTAAATTACTGCCTTTTGTAGTTTTAGTTGCCTAATGTGTTTAACAGCCGCAAGTATCGCATACGCTTCAGCGGTGAAGATGCTTGTATCAGGATGCAGAATGCCGGCATGCGAAAATGATGGGCCGACCGCTGCGTACGACACAGAAGTGTAAGATTTTGAGGCATCTGTAGAGAATTCAGGACATGTGTATTTGTATTGCAGTTCAAGGAAGTATGTACGGATATGTATAATGGGCGCATGCTTCGTGACTTCTAAGAAAGATACATCGCAATCTATAGTCTGCCACTCCCACGGCGCCAGATACGCTGCAGGAGCCATCAAACGGTGTTCAAGTGGCACACCCGTTTCCTCAGCTAGGCCCCTCACATGAAGTGAGTAGGGCTGTCTGAACGAAGGCCGGTTTTCAAACAGGGCAGAGCTCGACGTATCATTAATTGTAGAATGTGAAAGGTGTTCCTTGTCTGCGTTCACTTTGAAATAATATAGAAAGGACATGTACGTTCTCTGCAAGGTGCAGCGACCACTCGTTAGATTCAACGTAGAGGCTTTCTACGGGGCTGGTGCGAAAAGCACCCGTAGAAAGACGAATGCCTAGATGGTGAACAGGGTCAAGCATCTTTAGTGCAGTTGGAGTCGCAGACTGGTAGATCATCGCCCCGTAATCCAGGCGCGTGCGTATGAGGCTTTTATATAGGTTCATCAGACACTTTTTGTCACTACCCCATGTAGTGCATGACAACATTTTCAGTATATTCATGGTTTTCAAGCACTTGTTTTTTAGATACTTGATGTGCGGTATGAAGGTTAGTTTGGTGTCTAATATTACACCCAGGAACTTATGCTCAGTTTTCACAGACAGACGTTGACCGTACAGGTGAATGTCCGGATCGAGATGAAGGCCTCTCTTTCTGGAGAATAGGACACAAGTGCTCTTTTGTGGGTTCAGTTTGAACCCATTTTCGTCTGCCCATTTAGAGACCTTGTTCAAGCCTAACTGAACCTGCCGTTCACACATGGAAAGGTTGCACGATTTGAAACCGAGCTGAACATCGTCGACATATGTGCAATAAAACATATAGCGAGGCATGGACAGGCGCAAGGAATTCATTTTGATTATAAATAACGTACAACTCAATACGCCACCTTGCGGCACTCCTGTTTCTTGGACAAATGATTGAGACAGAACAGTGCCCACTCGGACACGGAATGTCCGATTGGACAGGTAGCTTTCGATTATGGTCAACATTCTGCCTCGCACACCTAATTGTGCGAGGTCTCGCAGTATACCGAAGCGCCATGTAGTGTCATAAGCTTTTTCGATATCCAGGAACACGGAAAGGAAAAATTGGTTATGGACGAAAGCGTCACGAATTTGTGCCTCGATACGTAAGAGGTGGTCAGTGGTGGATCTGCCCTCGCGAAATCCGCACTGGTATGGGTCCAGTAGATTGTTTGTTTCAAGGAAGTGTATTAGTCGGCGGTTTACCATATTTTCAAAAAAGTTTACACAGACAGCTTGTTAGTGCGATGGGCCTGTAACTGGTAACGGAGGATGGATCCTTGCCTTGCTTCAGAATCGGAATAACTATAGCTTCCTTCCAGGCAGAGGGGATCTCGCCGGAAAACCAAACAGCATTATACAGGGAAAGAAGGGACTTTTGAGTTTCAGAGGGCAGATGTTTTAACATTTCATATACTACACGATCAGAGCCTGGGGCGGAATCGTTGCAGCAGTTTAGCGATGCCTGTAGCTCGGCTAAGACGAAAGGTTCGTTGTGTGGCTCGTGTTTTGTGGATCTGCGCTCTAGTTTCTGTTTTTCGATTCTTGTTTTGTATTGTTGGAAAGTTGCAGTGTAGTGCGACGGGCTGGAGACCTGTTCGAAATGCGCGCCGAGGAAGGCCGCCTGGTCTTCCAAGCTGTCGCCTTGTGTGTTAACTAGAGGAAGTGAATGTGCTTGTCGTCCTGCTACCTTACCAACCATGTTCCATACTCTCGCCTCTTGTGCATATGAATTTATTCCGGATAAAAATTTCTGCCAGCTCTCCCTTCTAGCCCGTCTGCGCGTTCTTCTGCCTTGAGACTTGATGTTTTTAAAAGTGTCAAGATTCTCGGCTGTCGGTGAGTTACGAAGCAACCTCCATGCCTTGTTTTGCTTTTTTTCGGGCGTTTCTACATTCATTGTTCCACCAAGGCACACGTCGCTTGCCGGGCAGTCCAGTTGTTTGTGGGATACATTTAGTTGCAGCATCTATCAGGAAAGCTGTGAAGTACTCTACGGCTGCATCTATGCCTAAGCCAGATATATCAGTCCAACTTAAGCGAGTAACTTTATGAAACTGTTCCCAATCGGCTTTGTCCGTGTGCCATTTGGGAACCTGTGGAGGACATTCATTCGATATTGGTGTACTGAGTATTAGGGGAAAGTGGTCACTTCCGTAAGGATTATTGATGACTTTCCATGTGAGTAGGGGTAGAAGCGACGGAGATGCAATGCTTAGATCTATGGACGAATAAGAGTTGTTAGCGAGACTATAATATGTTGGCTCCTTCCGATTCAAGAGACATGCACCGGAGGAGAAAAGGAAATGTTCAATTAGACGACCTCGCGCATCACAGCGAGGGTCACCCCATAGACCGCTGTGTGCATTCAAGTCTCCAAGGACGAGATAAGGCTCTGGAAGCTGATCTATTAAGGACTGGAATTCATGTTTTTGGAGTTTGTATTGTGGGGGTATGTATAGAGAGCAAATGGTGACGAGCTTATTCAAAATAACCGCTCGAACAGCCACTGCCTCAAGGGACGTTTGGAGTGGTAAGTGTCTACATGCTATTCCTTGATCAACTATAACGGCCACACCGCCAGATGACGCTACAGCATCATCGCGGTCCTTTCGGAAAATAACGTAACTGCGTAAAAAGTTCGTGTTTTTGGATTTTAAGTGTGTTTCTTGTACACACAGCACTTTTGGTGAATGTTCGTGTAGAAGCTCTTGGACATCGTCGAGGTTTCTAAGGAGTCCTCTGACGTTCCATTGTAGAATTTGTGTCTCCATATTGGATGTAAAGTAGTGCTGTGTGTACGGAAAGGGGAGTGACTTGTTTAACCTGAACGTTGGAACTCAAGTAACAGGGCCGTCGTCAGGCCCCGTTATCAGCTTTTTAGTTTTCTTGGCGCGCTCCAAGGAACTACGCCGATCTTTTGGCACCGAGGGTGCCGTAGTGTCCATTGCCTCCTGGGAGGCACTGGAGGCCCGCACGCGCGGGCTGATTGTCCGAGTTTGGGGCCTCGCCTTGTGTGACGAGGCCTTGAGACCCGACGGCCCTGAAGTCGCCGGTCCCAGTTCGCGGGTTGGCGGAGTAGACTGGACTACTGCCGCCTTGGGGGCAGGCGCCACAGCCGACGGCTCGCTCTGCGCGGGCCTGGCATGTGGCGGAGGCCGGTGCGACGCTGCCCCCTGACGCGCCACATCGGCATAGGTTGTGCCGTGAAACGGCGAACATCTCCTCCTGGCTTCCCTGAAGGAGATGTTCTCTCTGACTTTGAGTGAGATAATATCTTTTTCTTTTTTCCACGCAGCACAAGCCCGTGAGTATGCTGGGTGGTCACCACCGCAGTTGACACAGTGACATGGAGAATTGCAGTTTTCAGATGTGTGGTCGTTTGAGGCACATTTGGCACATGTGGATTGCCCTCTGCAGGCAAGGGAACCATGGCCGTAGCGTTGACATTTGAAGCACCTTCGCGGGTTCGGTATGTATGGCCGGACTCGTAGTTTAGTGTACCCTGTTTCTATGTGTTCGGGGAGTTCGCTTGATCCAAATGTGAGAATAATGTGTTTTGTTGGTTTTTCGGTGTTGTCCCTTCTTATCTTTATTCGTTGAACGTTTACAACATTCTGCTCTTTCCACCCGTCGAGGAGCTCAGCGTCAGTCAGGTTCAGGAGGTCGTCGTCAGAGACAACGCCTCGAACGGTATTCATAGACCTGTGTGGCGTGACTGTGATGGGAATGTTTCCAAAAGAAGTCAGATTCGGGAGGATTTCATACTGCTTTCTGTCTCGTAGTTCAAGCAGCAGGTCGCCGCTAGCCATCTTAGTGGCCTTGTATCCTGGTCCTAGTTTGTCTGTTAGATTTTTTGCTACCAAAAATGGAGAGATAGTTCTGGCTTTTCCATCAGACTGTTCGCTATGTATTACATGATATTTGGGAAAATGTTCGTTGGCCTTTGCAAAGAGTGTTGTGACTGCTTCGGTGCGTAGCCTCTTCAGGTTACGATCAGACTTGAAAGAAGATGCATTTAACATAATAGGTGTTTTAAGTTTCGGCAGCGGTGCCAGCCGCCCACCGCCGAGCCCAACAAGGGGACGTGGCAGGAGATGCTGGGCAAATCCCGCCAACGCCAGCTGTACAACGCTGCTATAACCTAATATGGAATAGCCAAGACTGGGTATCCACACAAGGTTAACCCTTGCCGCCAGGGAAATTTGAAGTAAACGGAAAAGAGGAGGAGACAGGAAAGAGTAAAAGGAATAGTGAAAGACGAAGATGTAGAGAGAGAGAGAGAGACAGGAAAAGGCGACTGCCGATTTCCCCTGGGTGGGTCAGCCCAGGGGTGCCGTCTACGAGAAGCCGGGGCCAAAGGGGTGTGTTGCCTCTGCCGGGGGGCCTTAAAGGTCCAATCACCCGGCTTCGGCTCAACCCCCCAGGATCCCCTTTTCCCCGGACACGGCTCAGCCACGCACGGCTAGGCGTGGGAGGGAGTCGAAACCCCCCCCGTTAGCTCGGGTCCGTGGTGTCGCCACACACCAAACGCCTGCTTGCGCAGACGCCCCTGCGGGGAATTACGTGTTGTCGGAGGAAGTTTGTCTGCCTAGATGTTAAGTGTGTTTCTTGGACACACAGCACTTTAGGATTAAATTCACTAATCAGTTCTTGGATGTCGTCTAAATTTCGCAGTAATCCTCTGACATTCCACTGCATGATTCTGTACATTTTGCAAGGAAAAAAAAGTGCTGTGTGTCTAAAGTGGTAGATTAAGGCTTACTTTACAGAGCTCTTGTCAGGCCCTGTAATTGGTGTTTTGTCCTTCCTGGAGCGGTCGAGCGAAGCCCGCCGCTCCTTCGACGCCATCTGCGCCGTTTGACTAGGGGTGATGTCCATAGCCTCTTGTGAGGCATTGGACACTCGCTCCAGAGAGCGATCTGTGCGTCGCGTAGACTTCGTCTGGGATGACGAAGCCTTGGACCCCACCGGTCCGGAGGTCGACGTGCCCTCCGTGGCCTCTACGGTGCCGGAGCTTGTAGTGGCCACCGGTGTGGTCAGGTTCAGGGTAGGCAGGGCAGCCTTGGCTGCTCCTACCATGGGGGCGGGTGGTGTTTGCCTCGGTACGCTGCGCGTGGTCCGGGCAAACGCGACAGGCCGTTGTGGTGCCGGCCCCCCGTCGCACCACTTCGGCAAAAGGTCTTGGTAATGGGAATGATGATAAAACACGCTGTCGTGCCTCGCGGAACGTTATGTTTTCTTTCACTTTTATCGTAATTATTTCTTTCTCTTTCTTCCAGGCCGGGCAGGCTCTGGAGTATGCGGGGTGATCGCCATCGCAGTTTGCACAGCGAGTCTCATCGCCAGCACAGTCATCAGTAGAATGGCCCGTGGTTCCGTATTTTGCACAAGTAAGCTGCCCTCGGCAGCTCTGGGACGCGTGACCAAACCTCTGGCACTTAAAGCATCGCCGTGGGTTTGGAATGAAAGGTCTTACAGTGAGTTTAACGTAGCCGGTTTCTATGGTCTCAGGAAGTGTGTTGCAGGCAAAAGTAAGTATCAGATGCTTGGTCGGTATTTCAGTGTTGTCGCGCCTAATCTTGATTCGTTGGACATGAGTAACATTTGAGTCTTTCCATCCGTCTAGCAGTTCTTCTTCACTGAGGCCAGTGAGGTCCTCATCGGACACTACACCTTTGACGGTGTTCATGCTCCGGTGTGGGCTCACAGAGATAGGGAAATTACCGAAAGCAACAAGGTGAGCGAGTTTGTCATACTGCTGCTTATCTCGTACTTCAAGGAGCAGATCGCCAGCTGCCATTCTTGTGACCTTGTAACCAGTTCCAATGGTTTCTCTGAGGCATTTTGCAACGAGGAATGGCGACATCCCTCGCGCGGACTTAGTTTCATGTGCACTATGTATGACGTGGTATTTTGGAAAAGATTGCTTTTGCTGAATGGAAAAGGTCATCGTTTCGTCGGTGCGGCACCGTTTCAGGGAGCGATCAGTTGGTGAAGAAAAAAGATTTGCCATATAAGACGTCAAAAAATTCGGCAGCGATGGTGGCCACCCACCACCGAGCCCAACAAGGGGACGCCACAAGGTCGAATAACACTTGAAGACGCCAGCCATACATCGCCGCTATAACCTAATCTAATTATCCGAGGGCGGATAACTACACAAGGTTAACCCTCGCCGCCAGGAAAAATCCGAAGTAAACGGAAGAAAAAAGATGACAGGAGAGATATAAAGTGAGAGAGAAAGACGAAGATGAGGGGAGAGAGAGAGACAGGAAGAGGCGACTGCCGAATTCCCCTGGGTGGGTCAGCCCAGGGGTGCCGTCTACGTGAAGCTAGGGCCAAAGGGGTGTGTTGCCCCAGGCAGCACGCCGGCATTGGACCGATCTCGGCCCAACATCGGCTAACGTCGGCGGCAATATTGGCCCCATGTCGGCAAATGACGCTCGCGCTACTTTCACCCACATCGGTCCGATGTCGGCTAGCCGGCGTTGGGCCGATGAGGGCTAGCCGGCGTTGGGCCGATGAGGGCTAGCCGGCGTTGGGCCGATGAGGGCTAGCCGGCGTTGGGCCTATGAGGGCTAGCCGGCGTTGGGCCGATGAGGGCTTGCCGGCGCCGGGCCGATGAGGGCTTGCCGGCGCCGGGCCGATGACGGCTTGCCGGCGTCGGTCCGAGACCGGCCTGCCGTTATTCAGCAGATCATGGAAAGCCGTCATTGGGCCTATGTAAGCTGGCTGATGCCGGCGTGGTGTCAGCCTCGCCGACGTCGGGAGGCCGCCGGTGCGACGGTTAGCACTCGTTATTATGGTAATTTACCGTGCGGTGAGTAAGGTAATATGCTGTGCCGTTGTAGTCAGCTCGTAGCCAGTTTAGATGGGGACACCGGTGGTAGTTGCTCGATGCGTACAGTAGCTTGATTAGAAAGGCTGATACGCGTGTTATAAAGTGAAACGGCTGCGCGCCGACCATGCATATTTCGGTGTTCCTGTGGTTACTGTACTGTAAGTCAGTAGTGCTTAAAGAAACCTATTCGCGGCACAACGGCATTCATCGACTACCGTTGGCGCCGTATTCGGTAAATACGTCGTAAGCAGAACAACCTATTTGGGGTCTTAGCGTAGCATTGAGACCCAAAATTCTGTGGAACCGTGCAAGGCCGAGAAGGAAAGTCAATATTGTCTCTAAAACAACTAAAAGAATGAAAGTCCTGCTGCATCAATTACGCATGCGTCTAGGTAATGAAGGAGCAACACATTTGCAGAGTGATAAACAGAAATTTATTCACTCATATGAACACACGCCAGCAGTTCCGGAATAATGATGCTATAAAGGAACACATAAACGTCTACAGATACCGTAGCCAACATCTAAAACAATCCCACAGCCACCGTATTACTCATGAAAAACACGAAAATATTGATAATCGAGAGTGGGGGTCAGGCGAAGAGTTACAATCATTTCAATGTTATTCACGGCACATTCAGAATAAATATTTAAAAACATAGAACGGGAAAAAATATGATTAAGAATTAATGAAGAATATCATAGCTAGTGTTTTGTGGACGCTTTTCGGCAATGACGGTGACGAATCACGAAACAAAAAAAAATACTGGTGATGTAAATGAAAGAAGCCGGATTAAAGATGTACCCGAAGAAAACAAAGATCATGTTAGGCGGCCCGGCGAGAAAGGGAGATTAAGGGTGGCAAACAGACTAGAAGAGCATGTATACGCGTGGGCTAGTAACTAACAGAGGAGCCCCCCCCCCCCCCATGTTTATCAAATTCACCGAAAAGTAAGGTCGGGTGGGTTCGCAAACGTGAGTCCATAGTAACACATGACTGGAAATTAAATTACCCCTATCCTTTGAGGGGAAATCACAATTCTTTCAGGCATAACTTATGGGACATAAACATGAATAAACTACAGCACGCGACCTGAAAAACGTTGCGAGTGGTGCCGCAAGGTTCCGTATACTGTACATCTAAACAAGGTAGACACGTAAGCACGTATTTCTTATCTCAAGGTAAGAATGTAACGGAAAAGAAGCGTGCATGAATACCTTTCACGTGTGGCTCTTGGATTGGTAAGAACACGAGCGAATAAAAGGCACGGTCAATAGCGAACGCACGATAAAGAGAACAAAAATCTGACTGGACAGACGTAAGAGCAGTCAAGACGTGTCCTTAAATAAAGCGAGCGAGTCCAATATGGAAGCACGTAGCCACTGGTTGCTAGCTGCGGTGATATCTGCCGAAAACAGTGCTGGAATCTTGCCGCATATCCGTCTCGCACACGTTTTTGACTTTCCTCCGCAGATGTCCACACACCGACACTTTTTGAAGAATTCTGCTGGCCGGAGCGAAAAAGCCTGCTCTCGCTACAACTTATCCTTCCTTCGAGCTGGCTACCCTTCCCTGCCTGGTCAAGCAAGTTTCGCGACAATAACGCCGAACGACAGGAGTAAAAGCGGGGAAGGGGGGGGGGGTAGAGGTTGAAGAAGACGAAAAAAAAAAATGATTCTCCCTTCTTAGGAGCCCGGCTCAGCCTCCGACAATAGTGTGCGCCCCCCCCACCCCCCGTGTCCCCTCCCCTCCCCCCCCCCTCCACAGCATGCCGTCTGTGGGCTACGTGGAATTTTCAGTGCATCGCTTGTTACAACGCGTCGCTACGTGAAAACTTTCCGCACACCACGTTGCAACCGCATTTTTTTATCGTATTTCCAGTGCAATTATAGTAACATTAAATGCGACTGTTTCTAAAAGCACGTGGGAAGCAATCGTGGGAAGCAAACGAGATTTTTACTTCAAAATGATAGGTTTGGGACAAAAAGACGGCGATAAAGTGAAAACACGAACTGGCAAACACGTGTCAAACACGTGTTTGTATGTTCGTTAATGATTGTTGGTCTTGGTGGGCTAGTTCGTTTGGAAGGTTTTTACCGAAAAAACGTATCTACACTTCTTCCCGGTCTTTCTTTCGCCATACCTATTTTTCGCAAGTATAATGAACAACTAGCTCAGCAACACTCCTTGTTGAGCATTTTACTACTTCCACGAGGCAAAATTATGTGACATCACTGAAGCAAATGCGTTTCTTACGATTGACCACAACAACATGCGCGTGTGTAAATACGTGCACACCCACAGACAGAAAACTATTCGTGCAGTTTATAAGCACTCGCACCATGCGGTCAGTGGCTGAAAGGATGTAAAGGATACAGCGCTAGAAATACGATGTAAGGCCCGGTTTATGCACAGAATTAGTATTCACATCAAACTTCTTCCGCTAAATGTATTCCTGCTGGAATGATTGGGCGAATCCTGATGCTGGACATATCAGTGAGGTCTACCGACCAATGGCAAAAACATTTATGAAACAGAAGTACTTTGAATGTAAGTTCAGTTTTTATAGCGTTGAACAGCTCGTCAACGAAATGGCCATCTAATGTGAGTCAGTCTGAAGGCCGCTTTTTGGGTAGAAAAGCCACAGTGCTAGTGATAACTGTTAGTTAATCTCCTTGCAGAAACTAAGAAGAGGATGCAAGCTACTTACTCGGCGTTACTTCGCGCCCCGAATAGTAGATGCGGCATAAGCACGATACAATGCATGCATGCACTTTCTTATTTTTGCTAGTACACCAATCCATGTAGCAGCTTTCTGCAGCTTAGGCGAGTAATATTCAAGCGCTTAATGCTCTATGGCATTACAAGCTTGTGTTCGACGTCGACGTACAGTAGACTGCCAGCATGTCAGCGACGGTTTTATTTAGCCGCTCGGTGAGACCATTCGTCTGCGGGTGATAGTTGCGGTTGTCCGTCGGTGACTTGTATGTCAAGATGGTTTGCGTTATTTCCACCGTAAAATACGTACCTGTGTCGGTGACGACGACTTCTGTAGCGCCACGACGCAGGAGGGCGTTCTCAACAGGGCAATATATGACTGTCTGAAGGAAGACAAGGAGGTATTCCAGCTTCGCCGATGAAAACCAAACAATTGACTCGGCCAGCATTGCTTTAAGAGCGGCAACAACACGGGTAAAAAGGCCCAAATCTGCCTGTGAAAGCCTTCAGCTGCCGATATCAGTTGAAGCAGCTGATACAAGGCAGAATGACGGCAAGCCCGGCCCAATGTTGCCGGTGAAAGCCATCGGCTACGGCGATATCGACGGAAGTGCGGCGGAACGGCGGCAAACTCCGCCCAATTTTGCCGTGGAAAGCCATCGGCTACGGCGATATCGGCGGAAGTGTGGCGGAACGGCGGCAAACTCGGCCCAATGTTGCCGGGGAAAGCCATCGGCTAAGCCGATATAGGCGGAAGTACGGCGGGACGCCGGCAAACTCGGCCCAATGTTGCCGGTGAAAGCCATCGGCTAAGCCGATATCGGTGGAAGTACGGCGGAACGCCGGCAAACACGGCCCAATGTTGCCGGTGAAAGCCATTGGCTAAGTCGATATCGGCGGAAGTACGGCGGGACGCCGGCAAACTCGGCCCAATGTTGCCGGTGAAAGCCATCGGCTAAGCCGATATCGGCGGAAGTACGGCGGGACGCCGGCAAACTCGGCCCAATGTTGCCGGTGAAAGCCATCGGCTAAGCCGATATAGGCGGAAGTACGGCGAGAGGCCGGCAAACTCGGCCCAATGTTGCCGGTGAAAGCCCAACATGGGCTGAAGGACGGCAAAATCGGCCCAATATTACCGGCGAAAGTCAACGGCTCCGCCCATATTGGCTCCATGCCGGCAACGACGGACCGTGGTTGGGCCGCCCACAGCCGCCTTAAAACCAATATCGGCCCGACGTTGTGTGCTGCCTGGGGCCTCTGCCGGGGGGCCTTAAAGGTCCAAACACCCAGCGTCGGCTCAACCCCCCAGGATCCCCTTTTCCCCGGACACGGCTAAGCCACGCACGGCTACGCGTGGGAGGGGGATCGAAACCCCCCCCATTGGCTCGGGTCCGTGGTGTCGCCACACACCAAACGCCTGCTTGCGCAGACGCCCCTGCGGGGGGCGATGAGGGTGTATAGGATAAAGAATAAGTATGACACGAAAGATACCAAGGATCAGTGGTATTTAACCCCACAGAGTGATTTTAGTGGGCTCTTTAATCACCTATTAGATCCATATCTGCATTTTAGTGTGCATTCCATTATAAAATGTCAAGACCTAAAGATGGGTCTACTTATTCAAAACAACTTTAAAACTACATCCAATATTGTTAACTTTTACACCTCGTTTCAGAACTTGCAGGTGCATTCTGTACCTGTGAATGTGAAGCATGGCTCGAATTGACACACAGCAATGTGAATCAATGAAAATATGGCGATGTACAGTACGGTCCACTGTTAGAGGGTACATGCGAGAGCGCGGCCGGCGTAGGGTTCCTCGATACGCGCGCTAGGCCGGCGGTCCGCGGGGCGCCAACTGCTGGCGAGATTTGTAAACACGGAGCATGCGCATATAATAGCAAGGCCGGTTGGTGCCCTCCGTTGCCTGCTACTTCCTTGCCCATAGCGCTCGGCGCGCGCTAGCGCCGTTTTATGTTTTAATGGTTGGAAGGACAAGCTGGCTATGCTAGGTGCATCGAGCACCAATTTCCTTGCCTGTTATCAAAAGCAGCCGGTTGGTTCGAGCAGCTTGTGCAAAGCTTACGACTAACTTTTAGATGTGAAGCATCTTATGGCGAAGCTTAATCCGGTGGTGGTGGTGGGGGGTGGTGGTGGTGGTGGTGGTGTGCCGCGTGCCCACCCTTACTGCGCATGCGCAAACAGTTAAAAAAAAATAAAAATAAAAAACCTCCTCTCCCCCCTCTCTCTCCTCTAGGCATCCCTCCCCGCGGCAACCACACCCACACTGCGCATGCGCCTCCCTTCCTCTCTCCCCTCTTACAATCCCCCCCCTCTCTCCATCCCTGCCCGCGGCGTCTAACTCCCCCCTGCGCATGCGCGTCCCCCCCCTCTATCTCCTCTCCTACGCTCCCCCCTCTCTCCTCTACGCATCCCTGCCCACGGCGTTCACACTCCCACTGCGCATGCGTGTCACCCCTCTCTCTCCTCTCCTACGCTCCTCCCTCTCTCGCCTCGCGACGCCGACGCAGGCAGCGTCTGCTAGCGAGTTTCTTGGTTGAAAAAACCGACTGCTCGCGCTGCACAACCGTTCACTGGCCATCCCGTATATATAGCAATGGATCTTGACCTCCAAAGTGGTGCCGGTGGGAGATTTCTCCTGTGCGTTGTTGAACAATAAAAATTCGCAGCGTGCGCGTTAACTAAAAGCGGAGTGCGGGTCTCTGTGTCCAGTCGGAGTCTTCTGTCTCTCATTGCCCATTAGCAGCGATTGGCATGTTCTAGTAGGAAAAACTGCTCCATCACTGCCTACTTTGCGCCTCCCCAGTTTTCTCTCCTGCGCAACGCTGCGATGAGCGCCAGCGTCAACGCCGCCGCCAGTGTAAGCGTTAGCGCCCGCTGCTTCACATCTACACATGGTTCCCTTTAGCGGGAGATGGTGTAATTTTTGGTGAGCACTGACACGAGGTTATGGGCTTCGTTATGGCTTTCACTGAATTCCAGAGCTGGGGGCGTAATTCTTCGCTGAATTGATTTTCGGTGGTGCTAGCTCTTAGATGTGGCATGGCCAGGGTACCTGAGGACGAAAGGCTTCGCACTGTCGAGGTAGAAGATATGAATATTGTTGCCTTCGTAGCTGACAACCCACGACCTTCAGTTAATGAAATACGCCAGTGCTTTCAATTGACCGCTTCAAAAACAACTGTGAAGCGACGGCTGGCTGAAGCAGGACTCAAGAGCAGGATGGCAGTGCAAAAACCGCTACTGACGAACGTCAACAAGTCGAGGCGCCTGTCGTTTGCCCAGCAGCACGAAGCGCGATCGACTGACGATTAGAGCCGAGTTGTATACAGCGACGAGTGCACCTTCACTACAAGATGGGGCCAGAGGGCTCGTGTATGGCGTCCAGATAGAACTCGGTATGTTCGAATTGTCTGAAGTCCTCTCTAGTTTCTTAGATTTGCTACAATTGTCATAGTAAAAAAAAGTGTATATATGAGTTTTAACGCACCGAAGTCGAAAAAAAAAAAGGATACGTGTCTCACCCAAGTGCCGTGATCGGAATTCTTTTAGCATTTCTACGCTACTTATAGCCCGTAGAGCCATATGCGGGGGGTTGTAAAGCATTCCTACACCAGCGATACGAAGGTCTCCGCGGGCTAGAATCAAATACTTGATTTTGTAGCAATAATCTTTTATAATATTATTGCCATTGCAAAACAAGATTGCTGCACTATACAGCCTTCTACAACTTTTTTCCTCGTTCGTGTCTGTCACTATTGTAGGTTCAGGTCCGAGTTTGTTCAGCGAGTAGCAGCAGGCGGACGGACTGTGGTAAGCGTTTGGGGCTGCGTGAGCCGGGGATGGCCTCGGACCACTTGTGCGCATACAAGGGACCCTCACAGCAGACAAATACAGCAATATTCTCGACAGGGTCGGCCTTCCGCACATCACCAGTTCACATGACGCCGCAGCATCACTGCATTTTCCAGCACGACCACTCGCCGGTTCACACTGCCAAAAAGGTGGACCGCCTGCTACAGCAGCGCGGAGTGACTGTGCTCATGTGGCTCTCACAATCAGCTGACTTAAACGTCATTGAAAATGTGTGGGGCAGGATGAAATCATCGCTCTCCCGCCTAAGACTCCACGGCAAATCTGCGGATGGACCTCTGGGCTTCTGTAAACGAACAGTGGAAGCGGCTTAAGTGCGATTCATCCTTTCACGGAAGCACTGTACAGGTCTCTGCCTGCAAGGATGAAGGCCGTACACGACGCTGGAGGTGACATCACGCGATACTAAACGAAGCTTTGCATTCTTGCATTGTTGAAAGGCTATAGAGCTGGCCTGGTTCATCTTCTGTCACAAAAATATCACGAATAAATTTTCTATTTCTCGTTTACTCTGATGTATCGTGCTACGCACACCATTTTTCATGCGCGCACATATTGCTGAAGCGCAATTACTTTTGTAAAATGTTAACGCATATATGAAATATAGAGCTTCTACCGATGTTGCTTCAATAATCAACAACTCACGCCAATTATAACGTTAAAACTAATATTTGCCGGGGGTATTGCAAGCCAGAGCAAGGAAATCATTAAGGATCACGCCGTATTGGGAGATTTGGAACTGATTTCAACCGCAAGTGTTTCCTTAACCCGCCACAGTGGTCTAGTGGTGATGGTGCTCGACTGCTGACCCGCAGGTCGCGGGATGGAATCCCGGCAGCGGCGGCCCGTGTACTTCGATTTAGGAGCACGTTAAGGAACTCCAGGTGGTCAAAAATTCCGGCCTCTTCCACTACGGCGTCTCTCATAATCATGTCGTGGTTTTGGGACGCTAAACCCCAACAATTCTCATTATTATTGTTTCCTTCCCCGCAGGGGCGTCTGCGCAAGCAGGCGTTTGGTGTGTGGCGACACCACGGAGCCGAGCTAACGGGGGGGGGGGGGGGAGGGGGGGGGGGGGGGGGTTCGACCTCCTCCCACGCTTAGCCGTGCGTGGCTTCGCCGTGTCCGGGGAAAAAGGGGATCATGGGGGTTGAGCCGACGCCGGGTGCTTGGACCTTTAAGGCCCCCCCGGCAGAGGCAACACACCCCTTTGGCCCCGGCTTCACGTAGACGGTACCCCTGGGCTGACCCACCCAGGGGAAATCGGCAGTCGGCTTTTCCTATATCTCTCTCTCTCCCCTCATCTTCGTCTTTCTCTCTCACTTTTATCTTTCCTGTCGTCTTCTACCTTCCATTTTCTTCCCTATTTCCTGGCGGCAAGGGTTAACCTTGTGTGGGTATCCTACCTCGGATAGTTATATAAGGTTATAGCGGCGATGCATGGCTGGCGACTCGAAGTGTTTGTTATTCAACATTGTAGCGTCCCCTTGTTGGGCTCGGTGGTGGGTGGCAACCATCGCCGCCGAACTTTAAACGCTTCATATGGAAAACCCTTTTCCTGCACTCCCTGATCGCCGCCTGAAAAGGTGGCGCACCGATGAGAACTTTACTTTTGCACAGCCTAAACAGACCTTTCCAAAGTATCATGTAACCCACAGTCAGAACGAAAACTAAACAGTCCGAGCAATTTCACCATTTCTTGTGTGCCAAAACTCTCACAGAAGAAATTGGCCCAGGGTATAAAGTAACAAAGATGGGCAGCGGCGATCTCCTTCTTGAAGTTCACGACAAGACACAGTATGACAAGCTCTCGAAAGTAGTAGCGTTTGGCGATATCTCAGTATCAGTGGGCCCACACAGGTCGATGAATACAGTGCGCGGTGTCATCTCTGACGATGACCTCCTCGAACTGTCTGAAAGTGAAATGCTGGAAGGTTGGCAGGAACAGAACGTAGTGAAAGTCCAAAGAATAACAATAAGGCGAGACGATAAACCTATCCCAACCAAGCACATCATCATTACCTTCGGAACTAGCAACCTGCCTGAATCGATTGAAACCGGTTACTGCAAGCTTCCGTGTCAGACCTTATTTACCCAATCCTCGTCGATGTTTTAAGTGTCAGCGTTTTGGACATGGATCGCAAACATGCAGAGGGCGCGCTACCTGCGCAAAGTGTGCATCCAATGAACACACATCCGACACCTGCACCTCCGTAGCCCATTGTCCCAACTGTGCAGGAGACCATCCCGCCTACTCCCGATCATGCCCCACATGGAAAAAAGAGAAAGAAATCATAGAACTCAAGATCAAATTCAACATATCTTTCCAAGAGGCACATAAACGGTTCTCCGCACATAACCAGTCCGATCCCTCCTTCGCAGACGTGGCGCGCCGGGGCGCCGCGCCACGTATTGCGGCGCCCGCGAAATTCACACGGAGTGTGACCGCGGCCGCGCCAGCAGCGTGCCCGGCTAGAGTAGCCTGTGCTGCTCCGACCCCTGCCAAAGAGGGCCAGCAGACTGCCGAGTCTGCCGGACCCCGGGCCACTGCAAACGCAGTTAGGTCCGAAACCGCCAAGAACACGCCTGCCGAGCAGGCACCATCCACCACCTTACAAGAGGTGATGGATACCAGTCATTCTCCTCCGGCGCCTCAGACGTCGAAAGAAAGGCGCAGCTCCTTGGAGCGCGCCAAAAAAAGAAAAACCCCGCATAACAGGGCCGTCAAAAGGCCCTGTAACCTAAGACAACACCTTTTGTACACACAGCACCAAACTACATTAAAATGGATACACAAATTCTCCAGTGGAACGTCAGAGGACTGCTTAGAAACCTCGACGATGTCCAAGAACTCTTACATAAACATTCACCAAAAGTGCTGTGTGTACAAGAAACACACCTGAAACACAAACACACCAATTTTCTAAGTCATTATGTTATTTTTAGAAAGGACCGGGACGATGCTGTCGCGTCATCCGGTGGTGTTTCCGTGATAGTTAACCAAGGAACAGCCTGCACAAATTTGCCACTTCAGACATCCCTTGAAGCAGTAGCTGTCCGAGCCGTTATCTTCAACAAACTGGTCACAATTTGCTCTATTTACATACCACCACACCACCAACTGAATAAACACGAATTCCAGTCATTAATAGACGAACTTCCAGAACCGTATCTCGTCCTTGGAGACTTCAATGCACACAGCAGTCTATGGGGTGACTCTCGCTGCGATGCGCGAGGTCGTCTAATCGAACAATTCATTTTCTCTTCGGGCGCATGTTTGTTGGAATCAGAAAAAGCCAACATATTACAGCCTTGCTAACAACACCTACTCGTCCATAGATCTCAGCATTACATCCCCATCGCTTCTGCCCTTACTCAAATGGAAAGTCATTGATAATGCCTTACGCAAGTGACCACTTTCCCATAGTTCTGAGCACACTAATAGCAAATGAATGTCCTCCACAGGTCCCCAAGTGGCACATCCGACAAAGCCGACTGGGAAAAGTTTCAAAAAGTTACTCTCTTAACTTGGACTGACATTAGTGCCTTAAGCATAGAAGCTGCTGTGGACTACTTTGCAGCTTTTTTGATTGACGCTGTCCCCAAATGTATTCCTCAAACAAGTGGACTGTCTGGGAAACGACGTGTCCCATGGTGGAATAATGAGTGTCGAAATGCGCGCAAAAAACAAAACAAGGCATGGAGGTTGCTTCGGGACTCACCGACAGTCGAGAATCTTACCAATTTTAAAAACATAAAAGTCTCAAGGCAGGAGAACGCGCCGACAGGCCAGAAGGGCAAGTTGGCAGTTTTTATCAGGCATCAATTCATACACACATGAGGCTAAAGTTTGGAACATGGTTAGTAGGGTAGTAGGATAATAATAATAATAATAATAATAATAATAATATCTGGGGTTTAACGTCCCAAAACCACGATATGATTATGAGAGACGCCGTAGTGGAGGGCTCCGGAAATTTAGACCACCTGGGGTTCTTTAACGTGCACCTAAATCTAAGTACACGGACCTCAAGCATTTTCGCCTCCATCGAAAATGCAGCCGCCGCGGCCGGGATTCGATCCCGCGACCTTCGGGTAGTAGGACGATAAGCATATTTACTCCGTCTCGTAAACACACATGGCGACAGCTTGGAAGACCAGGCGAACACCCTCGGCGCACACTTTGAACAGGTCTCCAGCTCGTCGCACTATTCTGAAGCGTTCCAGCGATACAAGAGCAGAATAGAAAAACAGAAACTAGAGCGTAAATCCACAAAATACGAGGCCTACAATCAACCTTTCTGTTTAGCTGAGTTACAGGCCTCGCTAAACTGCTGCAATAAATCCGCCCCAGGTTCCGACCGTGTCGCTTATGAAATGCTGAAATACCTGCCCTCTGAAACCAAAAAAGCCCTCCTTTCCCTGTATAATGCCGTATGGTTCTCCGGCGAGATCCCCTCATCCTGGAAAGAAGCCATCGTTATTCCGATCTTAAAAGAGGGCAAGGACCCATCCTCAGCTTCAAGCTATAGGCCGATAGCGCTAACGAGTTGTCCGTGCAAGGTATTTGAGAAAATGATAAACAGGCGACTCATACACTTCCTTGAAGCAAACAACCTACTGGACCCATACCAGTGCGGGTTTCGAGAGGCCAGATCCACCACTGACCACACATCAAATATATCAAGAACAAGTGTTTAAAAACCATGAATATTCTAAAAGTGTTGTCACGAACGACGTGGGGTACTGACAGGAAGTGCCTTCTCAATCTTTATAAAAGGCTCATACGTACGCGTCTAGATTACGGGCCCATAAACTATCAGTCTGCGACACCAACAGCCTTAAAGATGTTTGACCCTATCCACCACCTAGGCATTCGTCTTTCTACGGGCGCTTTTCGCACTAGCCCCGTAGAAAGTCTGTACGTAGAATCGAATGAGTGGTCGCTCCACCTGCAGAGATCTTACATGTCTTTTGTGTATTATCTCAAGGTGAACGCAGACAAAGAACACCCCTGTCACTCCACAATCAATGATTTGTCTTGTTCTGCCCATTTTGAGAACCGTCCTTCGTTTCGACAGCCCTACTCGCTTCGTGTCAGGGGCCTCGCTGAGGAAACCTGTGTGCCACTTCTTGAACACAGTCTGATGGCTCCTGCCGCACATCTTCCGCCGTGGCAGTGGCAGCTCATTGACTGTGATGTTTCCCTTTGTAGAAGTAACAAAACACGCGCCTATTTCACATATACTTACCCACTTTCTCGAACTGCAGCACAAGTACACCTGTCCGGAATTCTTTACGGATGCTTGAAAATGTCACACGGGTGTGTCATATGCTGCTGTAGGTCCATCCTTTTCGGACTCCGGCATTCTGCACTCCCAAACGAGCATCTTCACCGCAGAAGCTCACACGATATTTGTGGCCGTCAGACATATTAATGAACTGAAACTACAACGCGCGGTAATATACACGGATTCACTGAGTGTCGTAACAGCTTTGAAAACTCTGAAAAAAACATAACAATCCTGTTCTTGTGTCACTTTACTCCCTTTTGTGCACGATATACGCTCTCAAACGACATGTTGTAGTGTGCTGGGTGCCAGGGCACCGCGAGATCGGTGGAAACGTGTTGGCGGACCACCTAGCTGTATCCGCGCACGACAACGCTGCCTCCAATACATCCAATACATCCAGTACTGGTAGCAGGGCCAATGCCACGAGAGTTGATGGCAAAGCGGCCCCTTCTGAAAATATCCTCTCGGGGGGACTTGGCTTTAGGTGGCTGGTAATGGCTAGCAGGAAGAGGGCGGCCATCGGCTCGAGCAGTTATGTCGAGCTCCATGGACGACCGACCATTGCATGCCCACTGAGCGTCAAAACCCAGAGGCACTAAAGCAGGCTTGTCTTTGACGCTGTGACGTTCGGCAACTACAGTAGTGCTCTGCGTCACAACGGTCTGAGATGGCATAGGTGAGACGTGGGAGTTCAAGGTCTGGTTCGTGTTGCTCCTCTCAGTTGCATAGACACTAGCAAGGGGGGCTCTCCTTTGCAGAAGTGCAGGACTCCGCGGAGACTGGACGGCGTAGGTAGACGTGAAACGCGCTACTTGCAGGATTCCACGAAGAATTCGGAAAAAATGGGAGCCGAGGGTCACTCGTGGATGGCACCAAAATGGGCTTGGTACTAAGGTACTCTACGTGCTGTATTTCTCGCTCATTGGAGCCACCAAGTCAATGTCGAAGACCTGACTAGTTTTCCCGCATCACGGTCGTGACCAGCGTGGCCTGGCACTGCGCAACACCTGTGTTGACGTCAGTCTCGAGGCGCGCATCAAAGCACAACTTCTCACCCACCGAGAAAATGTCCGACACTTTTTCCTCCGGTCTCACGAGAGTGTCCGGTATGCACCGTCTGTCGAAAATGGCACGTTTTTCATTGTCCCGGCCGAACTTTAACGTTCCGCCACTTTCATGTACGGAGTCTACTGTGCCCACCTGGTTCCACGAAACACGAGGCATACAATGAACATTTCGTCCTAGCCGAGCTACAGGCATCGCTAAACTGCTGCAATAAGTCCGCCCCAGGCTCTGACTAATGAAATGTTAAATGATATGTTAAAATGGATGATGACCACAGATCCTTGAATCCGTGAGATCACCCAAAGACGACGGGCCCCCCTGTGTCCAGTGGGCGATAGTGCGAAATTTCACGAAGGCGCGAATGCGCACGTGATCTCTAGCGCGTCTAATAGAAAGACTTCGGTCTCGATAAAACACAGGTAATGCGTGCCAAACAATGAGATATCCTTTTTAAAGCACCCATGAAAAAGGCCGATTAATCGATTAAAACATCAAATCGAAATCAATTCATCGATTAGAGGCTTAATCGACGAACGATTAATCGATTAAAAATTTTAGTTGACCATCCCTACGGTCTTCTCGCGGCAAGCGTGGCGATTTTAGTTTTGCGTAGGAGGAATTTTCTAATACTACAAAAATCTTTTTTCTCTTCAGCGTCCCTTCAAGAGTGTGGTTGCCATAGAGCGCGTAGTAATAAAGTGAGATTCTGTAAAGAAGACAATGTACATAGCGGAGGCAAGCTAAAGAAACCATAGAGCATGTTTTAGTTGAAAGTTGGAGATCCACCCAGGTGTATAATAGGGTACTAGCCTGCATGAGGCGTCATGTTCTAAGGACAACAATGGACAAGTAGACTGGTTTGCGGCAGAAATAAGTAAGAGATGGTTAAAGAATTGGTGGCGGCAAAGTGTAGAAAGATGACGAAAATAAGTAGGGGATAAAATAAACCGTAAGGGGAAGAAAGTTGGGCTGTGACTTTATGGGGGTTTTTTATAGGAGCAAATATCTTGTGGAAGTAAACAAATTAAGCATTAGGCCGGCTTAAACAAAGTGCTTTTTATTTAGCTTCGTTGGGCTCAGATACCCGTACCGTTATAAAAGAGACGCTAGTAGCATCGATCCATCCATCCAGTCTGCTTGGAGTGGTGTGTCTTCTACTTTTCGATTTTAGTTTAGACGACACATAGAAAAAAAAAACTTTCAGAATGAGCTATTCTATTCTATATAAAGATCTACATAACTAAACAGCGCTTGTTGGTCCCTTCAAGCATATCACTAAAACAGCATATAAAAAGCACAAGGATAGGCATTTCTGCGAGTTTGCAGTGGTTGAACATATTGAAGGGGTAACGCGAAATGATGAGCCTCAAGGTCAAAGAGCTCAAGGTCATGGAACGAAGACGCTGCTCGCACCTCACTTCAGTACTGAACTCACACATATTAGAGCAAAAATTGTTGACCCGTGCTCATTATTATGCTATCTGATGGAACAATTGAAAAAGAAAAATTTCATATTATGCTCAGAGCCACTCAGAGCTACTGAAGATATGCTTACACATCGAACACAAAGTTAAACGCGATTCAGCGCTCTTGTGTGCCGCTCCCTGCATTGCGTCCTCGTTTTTCGCACTACCCTTTCAATATGAAAAGTATACGTTGTCATCTCCGCAGTCCTTTAGTGCCTGAGACATTTTCGTTCCATTTGTTCGTGTGGTGCCTGGAATCTTGTGTATACCCCAAGTGTTCACCTGGGACCAAACAATTGCTGTTTGCGTGAAGTACTGTTCACCGGCGCATCGCTCGCGCACCTATTCATGATAAACAATGCGTAGATTGCACTCAAAAGCCGCAAGCAGCTACGCTTGGGGTCTGACGGAATTGTTTTATAATTCCATAATATATCAAAGCTAAATAATGTAAGAATTAATACAGTGTCCGAAGGCTGACAAAACATTAATTCTCGAAGCGGGTAAAATAAGTACAGTTCAGTACTCTTATGAAGAAACAACCTGTCTCGTTTCGTAGTGCACATTTCACGACGTTTAGGCATTATTGGCCACTGCCTCTTTTTCTATATATTAAAATTTTCTCCGACCCCAGTGCTTTGCCTTTTGCTATGCATTGGAACAAGGAATCTAAACTTGTTCGCATGTCGTCAGACATTTACGGCCATGATTACCTCATTTGTGGTGCACACTCGGCGAGTGCTGTTCATCACAGGCCTTTACCCGTGAGTAATATCGGGCCTACCAACTTTTTTCTCCCAGTGAAAATAGACGAGGTGAGCCGACGCTCTACATTCGAGAAGGACATCCGGGCTTTTGGCTACCTGTCATACCACTACGAGATTTACGAAATGTCTGACCAGGTAAAGCGCAATATACTTCAAATATAAGTCGCGACGTGCATACAGATTTTGGGATGTGGTAGGAACGTCAAATGAGGTGGGCTAGTGGAGTCACAACGATTGCAAAAATGCTCCGTACCTGTGTCATCGAAGGCACCGGTTTCTGGAGCAACAGTTACAGAGAACAAGTACTATAGTTCTTCATTAGGTATTTACCAGGTAAAAAAGGCTATCAGCGCGATGTGTTTTGACACCTACACGGAACCTATAGAACAGTTTAGCGAGGAACACACATGATTTCATGTCTGTGCGCATGGCTTTGTTCACATAATTGCCACGCACGTTTTCGTTCGATTTTGATGGATTTCTGTTTCAGCCAGAAAAACTATTATCAACGCTCGGCGCAGACCACGCCGCGATGTCTGGGAAACTTCGCGATTGCGTGAGATCATTCTGTTGTAGGGCGCCTAAACCAGGCACGTAGCCAGGATTTTTTTTTCGGAAGGGAGGGGGGGGGGCAAGGCCTACTTGTTCGAAAGAAAGTCTTTCCATGGCAAAAACAAAAGTTGCCCGGGGAATACAGAACGCGCTTAATTATTAGAAGAAAATGAGAACAAAGTGGAGTACAGCACAAGAGGCGAGTTAATCCACGATGGAAAGCAAGTTTTTGACACTGCAGTAAAGCTAGTGCGTGTGCACCAGAAAGAATGCTTTCCAACCAAAAAGTATCAAAAGGCGCCAAAAGCGCGCTCCTTACCCTCTCCGCAGAACACGCCGCCGAGACAGCCCGCGCAAGATCGGGAGAACTCGAGAAATCGAAGCGGCGCCGTCCGATTCCACAGACGAATCTGTGAGAATGACGTAGCCCTTTCCATCAGTGGCGTACCCAAGGGGGGGGGGGGTTGGGGGGGGTCCAAACCCCCCCGAAATTTTTCAGTTTTGCTTGCGTATATATGCACGCACACATACAAACGCACGCACGAACATACATAAAGTATGGTTGAACCCCCCCGAAAAAAATTTCTGGCTACGCTACTGCTTTCCATATAATTTTTACTGTGCTACGCACAGACTAATCAGGCAGAAGCTTCCCTGGCTTCCCGGCCCGGACTGAAGCACGCCGCGACGGAGGCACGGAGGGTCAGTGAGTGAGGAGTCAGTTAGCGAAGTCTGTTGTTCAAGGGATAGCGTGGTTCGCTCGACCAGAGAAGAGTGTTTGATGATTTAGTGCGGTCAGTCGGACTGCAGAGAAGTGTCAATAGATGACGCCGTGAAGGCAGTGACAAGTTTTGAAGAGGGTCGCCGAGGAGACATGCGATGACCGACTGCGAAGGAGAACGAACTGTCAGCGATAATGTCTATGTCGTATGAATCGTTAAGCTGGTGAATATGAAAGGTACCCCGCGCAGACCAGCGTTCGTAACATGTCCCAGCTATGAGCTGCAGCTCGTGGTGAACATCCGGTTTCTTTGTTGACAAGTGCGACGCCTGAATCACTTGTTCTTTCTGAAGTCAATCACTGCTGCATTGCTGTTTCTGTAAATAATAAATACAGAACGTTTGAGTGAAGTGCACTTGCACGGCGGTTGAACCGAACCAACACATGCTCCGGCAACGATAAGTTTCGTCGCCTACCAGTGTCAACATGATCAAGTGCATCCAACGAGAACCGATATGGACAGAACGAAAGCATGACAACAAGAAGCGCCGCATTAACTCGCACAATGACGGACAGCACATCACAGCTTCCATTTTGCAAGTGCCAGCTGAATTACCTGTAGGATGGCACCAGTAATTTCTTTTTGCTGACACCATACTTTAGATTTTCTGTAACACACAACAACCTGCCTGCCACAGGCACACGCAGAGGATTTCTTTCCCCTTGAGACATGACACGTGACAACCATTGTGTAATTCAAGTATGCATGGCACTGTGAAGCCCCAGATAGTAAATAATCATGTATCAAAGAAAAGTGCGAATGATTATCCCGTTGTATGAATGAGTAACTTATGTTCAATATTTGCAGCAGATTGACAGCCTAGTGAAAATCGCAGTTAAAAAAAAGAAAGCTTGCATTAGCAGAATACATGCACAACATACCGCAATTTCTGGGAATCAATTTCTCACGACCGAGTTTCAGGCAAGAAATGGCCTTTTAAGATTATTGGTTGACTGCACTGAAAACAAAAACACCATGCAGATCGTTACAATTCAGCTGATAAATATCTATGTTTCATATGTTTCAGATCCTCTATGCTAAAGACGCCAGCGAACTCGAGGCAGCCAAGGCATTTCTGCGCTCCCGGCCTCATGCATCCTACATTCAAAGAGTAGAGGCATTCCTACAACGCGAACTTGAGTTGGTGCTGTTGCACCGAGGTGGGGTATTTACTAGAGGACAGAATACGAAATATTCTGAGGCATCAGACCGAATCCTCAAGGATGTAATCCTCAGCAGAACCAAGGCTTATAACGCAGTAGCCTTGATTGAGTTTATCAGAGAAAATTGGGAAAAATATTTTGAAACACGGCTTCTGCGTCATGCCAATCACGGAGAAAATTCGCACAAAATTGGCTTTCAGCACCTTCTCCAAAAAATGCCTGAAATTCCACCCGACTCAATAGTCCAAATTGAAGAAAATGTGTACAAGGCGCCGAGCTCTTTGGGTAATAGGATGTATGAAGTAAGGGCAGATGTAGGATTATGCGGCTGCTTCGATGGAAACCAGGGGGCGTTCGGTAAGCACCAGGCAGTTGTGCAACGGGCCTTTGGTGGTGCTTTTCCAAACAACCCCGAGCTGACACTAGCCGACTGCAAGAACCTTGGTCAACTGGCACTAGGAGAGCGATGTCCGCCAATTTTACATGCCATTTGCCCACCAAGAGAATGCGCCACCCTCTTCTCATCCTGGGACCAGTCAGCCAGGAGCAGATGCAGGTGCCAGCTGCAGTGAGCCGCCTGATGAAGCCCAAGATGCTCCTGCTGGCCACAGCTCACAGCCTGAGGTGGGATACGCTATTTTCACTACGATCTTGCTGCACACCATGTAAATAGAATCTAAACTAATTTCAATCAAGATAACTGGAATGTGGTTCGATTAAAATTTTTGTGGCATTAGTATTATGCATTGTCCAACCATATAATTATGGTTTCTTCCAAACATTTGCCACGAAAAAGTGCACAGGAAAGCAATGACAATTGAAATCATTTAACCATGCAAAATGATACCATCAATAAAAATTACCTTGAATGAATGACTTTGTGAAAAAAAGGGCACCACAAAGGATTCTTAGACTATATATTTTTTGTATACCCATGAAAAAAATTTATTGGTGTAGCCAGGAATATATTTTGGCATGAAGGAGGGGCTCCCACGCCAATGTATAAATAAACACACACACACACACACACACACACACACACACACACACACACACACATGGTTTCCCAGCTCTCACACAGCACGATTTCAATGAAGAGGAACGACGCTATGTGAAGCAAACCTAGTGCCTCAGTACACTGAAGCATCCACTGACATTTTCTGTTAATGACGTTTCGTTACGTATTTGTAATTAATTAGCTAACTCGAGAATTAGTGTCCTAATTCTTAAAGCACCAATGAGGCACTTGTAGGCAACCATGCAGGACATCTCACTGCGGTATTATTTTCAGCGAAGTACTCCTTGCGTACTCTTTTTTTTCCAAATGATAAGACATCTTGCAAAACATTAAAAATACGATGTGACAACACTCCCACCTGCATGTTAGCCTTCTGCTCATTAGAATAAGACGTGGCGGCTGGGGCGATACAAAATGCACCTTTCAACATTTGCACTTCTTTCTTCAATTAGCTCCTGTGGTGACAGGTTCTGCGGCGAAAAAAAAAAAGAAAAAGCCACCCATGCACAACACCTATCTACGCAATGACAACAGTTATTGCACCTCATTTCCAACTAACACCAAACACGACATGCTGCTATGGCGGGGCCGCACGCGGCAGATAAAGCACAAACCAGGTCACTATTTCTTGTTTCTTTCCTTGCATTTCATTCTGGCTAATTCAGAGAGAGCTTGTTCGAGGGCGTTGCCTTCATTTCTGGGTAGGAGCCCTGTCATGCAGTATTTTTCATATTTCGTGGGGTTTCACCATCACTTGGAAAAAATGAGTACACGATTCGTAAGTCACTGAAAATACCACAGTTAGATGCCCCGCGTGGTTGCCTACAAACACCTCATAGGCGATTTAACTGTTAAGGACAGTACCCCTCCTGTTGGATAATTATTTTCAAAAAATTATAACTCATTAACAGACAAAATTATTAAAGGCTGCTTTAGCGTACTGGGAACAATATGTACATAGTTTGTTTGCGCAACGCCGTTCGTTTTTTAAATCATGAAGCTTGATAGCTACTGTGTGTGTGCGCGCGCTTGCGTCCGTGTGTGTATGTGTGTAGCTTGACACTTTTGATGGCCATGTGCCAAGATGCAGTGCCGCAACAAGCATGCTTCACAACATAAAGTTCTAGAAACATTGTGTTCTGTGTGATGGGGCTTATTGGGTTATGTGGCTCTGGGTGTATGTGTGTGAGAAAAAGGCAGCCCGAGTGCCCAATGCTCACACCAAGTGTATTTTTGGGTGTCAATATAGATTCTAGAAAATTCAGAATTTTTTCTGAGGCAGGTGGTTCTTTTGGTAGGTGGTGCATGACAGCAGGACAATTTTTGGAGGGGGAGGGAGGAAGGGTTGATGTGCCTAAATTTAGATGGCCCCCCAGCCCTCTTGCTATGCCACTGAACTGACAGCAGCGCAAGTGAAGT